>JAOYSI010009006.1:0-11177 GCA_025775065.1 Hiodon alosoides | reverse complement strand
CACACACACACACACACACACACACACACACACACACACACACACACACACACACACACACACATTCACACTCTCACACACAAAGGTATTAATTTGCTTATCTTAATAAAATGAATGGCTGTGATCAACCAAAGCCCTTGAGGCCCATTTAGACTGCTGACGTCATTGGGCATTTAAACGAATGGAATTTGGCACAGGCACATTGGGCAATAAATTATCCGTAAACAACACTACGTGGTGACCACTGGTACTTGCTAGAGTTGCTACATCGATTGATCTCGAGTTTATCAGTCAAGACATGGACAGGAGTAAGCCTGCCAGTTCTACATAGCACATGGGTTTCGGTTTTAATGGTCCTTAAATCTCAGTCAATAAGATACCTTAGAAATGTTTTAGCAGGACTTTTTTGCTGAAATATGTCCAATCGGATGGCTGATCAAGCAGAACCAAACCTGTTAATGCAATACAATGAAATGTTGTGAGTCAAGGGATTCAATTACCACTACACTGAATAAAGTTAATTAAACAAAATAGAACCAATACGCTTGGTATGATGTACAGATGTGTTATTTTTATGGAAGTTTATTTTTTGAGTGTTGAATAAAGAGGTTAGACAAAAAGACAAATTTTGCTACGTTTCAACTTTTGAAGGAAGCAATAAACTCAGGATTTTGAGAATACCAATGATTTTATTCATTTAGTCTAGAAGTTTAGTCTAGAAGTTTTGGCCACATAGTCGAACGTATAAAGTGCAGAGCCTTGATTTACAATTTACTATTTTAATCTACATTTAGCTGAAGTCAGCACAATATTTAACCAGACTGGAAACTCATCTTGGCCATTGAGATGCGCATTGTCACGTCTGGCAAAATGTACTTACCCCAATCAAGACCTCTTTATGTAATATCGACACGCTGTCTCACAAATCACCATTTTAAGATCCTTGAAAGATTTGTTTTAGAAAGCATGGTGTGTGCAAAATAAAATTCACTGGTGTTCACAGAACATGGCTTTCATAAAACTCCCCCAGAGCTCCTGAAGAGGTTCTGAATTCTTCTTTTTACCAGACTAAAATGTCTGAATAACCTCCCTTTGGAAAACCTCCAAAGTCTGTTCCAATCATCTCCTGTTTTAGAGCAGAAATACATCTTATAAAAAGTCTGTTTTTAATTAGGTCTGCTCCAGCGCTGTATCATTAAAGCAGAGATTAACTGGCCCCACTGCTCAACTTCTTGGAGAACTAGAACAATTTGGCTATAATCATTTGTAGGTCTTGCATTCATCATTTTCATAGATAGCATACTGGCGCAAATTAAATATCATGCACACCAACCAGAATAAGGCTAGATGGGTTTGTGAAGTTGTGTAGCCTTTCAAGAAATCTACCTCCTTTTCAGAAACATCAGCAACAACCATTTTGATTTTTAACTTTTCTATTGTTTCATGTGTGCAATCTCTTTTAAAATGTAATATTGACCTTTTGATGCCTCTTTTTTATAAACAGTTTTGAGGCTTGAAGTCATCAGCTGTGTTTGCCATGTTGATGGTTCATTAATATTAAACACCAATAGTAATGAGCGTCATACCAAATGCCCCAGCAAATGATGTTAACATCCTTCTTAAATGCTAATTTATCTCATTAGTGTGCATTTTTAATATTATACTTTTGTGACCTCAGCATTAGAGGGAATTTAAGCTTGATACATTTCACTTTATTTTTTGTTATCTCTGGTTTCCTCGTGCGTGGCGTGTGTGGGTTGAGTTTATTTCCCACTGCTTCTGAGCCGAGATGTAATAATGGGCTGATGGAGTCAGAAACCTACAGCCTACAGCCACAGGACCTGGAGGGTAGGCTGAAAATTCAGAGCGAAAAGCTTCCAGTCAGATGGAGTACGTCATGCAGTATGGATTTAGCTTACAGTGTGGCTAATTGACTTTATACCTTAGCAGGGAGCACACATTTCAGTAGAGCAGATATATGTAAATAGGTATGGTGAGTCCGGGACACGTTCAGCTGAAGGGGGCACTTTTGAGCCTCTGGGAGAAGTGAAGCCTTACTGGGGAAAACGGTGAGAAACAGTGTACATTATTTTCCCTGAGTGCAAAGACTGTTTTTACAAAAAGTTTTACAATAAAGGGCTCATTAAACCGACGGATCATTTTCACTCTGTGGGCTGTTTGGGAGTAGGGTGTATGGTGCTGCAAATCGTCAGAGGCAACAGAGCAAACTGTGACATAAGCAGAAATGCTAATGTATATGTATTGTCTTATTTTCATGAAATATTTGAGGACTTTGATGTCAGTGCCTTTTAAATTCTCAATTTTGCAGTGAAAAAAGAAAACACCAATATATCTACATATAGTGTTCCTGTGCAGTGCAATCTACGGGGGAAACCTAACCGGTCTAAAGAATCTCCCATGTGGAAACTTCAGAGAGTACTCATCTCAAAAGCTCCAGTCTGTCTCTAAAAGCCAGAGGGGATGCAGGAACAGACTTCAGGGGGCTTAGATGCGTGGTTGGGACGTTGCACAATGGGCTGATGGGTCGCCATCTTCACACAATCTGCAAAAATTATTTGAATAATCCCCCAGTGACTCCTGATCATAAGGCCGTGGTGATTATCCTACCTTTAGTTCCTTAAATTGGAAGTGATAGCCTTAAGTAGCTGAGGACCACTTTGATTCGAGTTATAATTGTCAGATTTAATTAGATTACCTTAAGCGAATGGGGGATCTTGTCACTTCAGGAATATTACCTCTTTAGATTGCAGAGGCAGATTGTTCTCTGACAGACACAAACAGGTTCTACAATGCCTGATATTACCATTTTGCGGGGCAGAAATGTCCCGGGACATAAATTGAAAACCTTTGCACACACCGCTTGGCCGATTGTGACATTGAGAGGAAAAAAAAAAAAGTTATCCATTTGAACTCAATAAAGCAAGACATTTTTAAATTTCTTTTTATCAGTAAACATTATAGATAGAACGTTATGCTTAAATGCAGCTCAAAGCCATTTTCAGAACAACATTTGAAGAAGCAGAATGGTATGCCTTTAAATCGAGTGTAACACCACATCTTTTGATCAAGTTCTAAAAAGATCAGATTTTATTTCTATTTCATTGTGGTCACCCAGTTCTAATATAGATAAAATATATGACTGCCTAAATTTTAATTGATCTTGCATCTCAGTGTGTTCTGACCGATTGTACCATACATGAGGTGTCTAGCTTAAATATATGAACTGTGCAATTTAATTGGTTCCTTTCTTAAATAGAATGGCATGAACATTCTGGAGACAGCTGGTTTTCATCAGGATTGGAAGGAGTTCTCTTTTCAGAGCTAAAATGTTGTCTCTACCTGTTCGATGTTTTCAGTCTGTGCTCAGTGGTTTGACAACCTCCACAAGTAGCTCTGATGTTGACCGGTCTGGATTACTCACATGCCCAGTTTTTACATCGATGTTTATTTTACAGAGACCGTGCATTGCATGCTGAAAGATGATTCAGACTGGTGCCTGGTCCTTCGCCTCGATGATGGAGGTGAATTTGCTTTGCGCTGTCATTTCTATATATATCAGAGTAAAAAACGCAATCGAAGATCATCTGAAGAAGCGTGCCTGACGATCAGCCCTGCATAAAACGTTAAGTCAGAAAAAGACTTCATTGTTTTACATTGTCTTTAAGCAAATAAAGTAGTGGCATAAAAAACCACTAAGTCTCACTCAAATGATATGGATCCCATACAGATTTAATTTGCATAGGCTGAGTACCGTATTGCTATAAATGATTTAACGGCAGCTCTTAGCAGTGAATAAACGTGCTGTCACACAATGCAAATGGATGCAAATGAATGCTTGTGCTCCATAAGGTAATATTATATGTAGCTATATAGACCTAAAAAGCAAAAAAAATACTGCTTAACAATACAGAACACTCATTAACTTGCTCTGTTGAAACCATGGTCTCTACCTGGCAGCAACCAAGGTGACATTGAGTTTTCCTATAGAGTAACCCACCTACCCCCACCATTCTTTTAAATATATAAATTCTGTATATTAACCCACCTACCCCCATCATTCTTTTAAATATATAGATGCTGTGTATTAACCCTTAACCCACCTTACCCCACCGTTCTTTTAAGTATATAGATTCTGTATATTAACCCACCTTCCCCCACCATTCTTTTACATATATAGATGCTGTGTATTAACCCTTAACTCACCTACCCCCACCATTCTTTTAAATATATAAATTCTGTATATTAACCCACCTACCCCCACCATTGTTTTAAATATATAGATGCTGTGTATTAAACCTTAACCCACCTTACCCCACCATTCTTTTAAGTATATAGATTCTGTATATTAACCCACCTTCCCCCACCATTCTTTTAAATATATAGATGCTGTGTATTAACCCTTAACCCACCTTACCCCACCATTCTTTTAAATATATAGATGCTGTGTATTAACCCTTAACCCACCTTCCCCCACCATTCTTTTAAATATATAGATGCTGTGTATTAACCCTTAACCCACCTTACCCCACCATTCTTTTAAATATATAGATGCTGTGTATTAACCCTTAACCCACCTTACCCCACCATTCTTGACAGAGCAGGAGGAGTGCTGGAGGTACTGGCTGCTAAAGCCTTAGTTCGTGGATTTTCTTCTTCATTACAAAAAAAATAAACCCCAAGAAAAACCCTGGTAACACAAACATCTGCCTGGCCTGCATGGTAATTCCTTTTACAATAAAGTTACTCAGTAAAGACGCTTCACGCGTAACAGCTGGATTCTCACTGAGGTTAAAACTTCAACAGCCGTGCCCCTGGAGGGTTTTCAACCTGCATCCATGCAATTAATTTTCTACTGTCCTCCAGTGCTGTCCTTCATTCTCACTGCCCCCTTGTGTTATGTGAAAATTGCAGTTTTGTATGATATACAAAACAAACCCAGAAAACGTCCTTCGCTAATAATTCATGTCACTGTGCAATATATCAGTGCTGCAACAAAGACGGCATCGGGGCCTCCTTTTCAATGTTTTCACCAATATGCCAAAGGCAACACTTTTTCATCTTATTGTTATAGAGCTGCCTGAGGGCCACGGATTCAATCTTGGGTGTCACTCGGTGCAGCGGTTGTGTCCCTAGATGGTGTGAACCAACCCCTGACTGCCCAGAGGACACAAACAGTTTAATGCGTATCGACCAAAATGTTCTTCCTCTTGCAATACAGAATAATACTAAAGGAATATATATATGTTAGTAATGTGGAATCTTTTATCTTTTATCATTCTGTCTCAGGTAATGACTGAAAGCACTTTTATGATAGTGCAACAACACTTCTTTTGAACTTGTTAGGAGCAGTTACATCCGTTCAGAGGGTGTCATCGTTAATCTAATTTGGTCAGGTGAGATTAAAATGTTCAAGGGTTATAGTGATGGTGTTCAGATGCCTGCCAATGGCTGGCGGGTTTGAAAGCCCTAGTCAAATGTGTAGCAAAAGAACAGCAAATCGGAACTCCACAGATGTGCAGTCCATCTCGAACATCTGTCCGCTGAGTCCCGCGATAACAAATTTAACCTCCCTCCTGCCTATGGTCGGCATAGCACCTTTTATCATATGAATTTTTGGGATAGTTGCAGGCCCAACTTAATCGTGTGCTAGGTTAAACCTCTTCAGTGATATTCGCAGCTTGCACACATAGTCCCGAACTGCACTGGCCGGAAACCGCACTGCACTCTCCCCCTTCAGAACAGAACTGCTGGCAGTGTAAATGAGGCCTGGCAGTGCTTGGCAGAACACCCTCTCTGTCCTTCAGCTCTCCTCCCACGAGCAGCTGCTTGGCAGTGCCGACCTGTAGTGTTTGAGGAGGGCATCGCTCTCAGGAAAGCTTTGGGTTTTTTTGTCGTTAAACAATGTTTTTGTTCGGTTAAATATAGCAACGCTTTTATATTTATTTACTTTTTTGTCACTTTCACCCCGCGTAATAAAAGGAGTGTTGTCAGCAACAGAATGCAAATTGGGATTAAGTGTATCAACACTGTTAAAACATTCATTAAGCACTTCGCCTGTGTTTTCTGACAAACAATTTGATGAATATTTTCAACGAGCAGCTTAACTGTGCTCCTAAAATAACGGTCTGCGTTCCTGAAAATGACGGGCCGAGCTGAAAGGAAAAGGATTTCATTTTTCATGTTAACTGTGCCCTCTCCGCCTGTCTGTTAGTCATTGGATTTGAATTTTGTCTTGTCCTGACAGATCTTCCTCAGATGACCAATGAACTGGCTTTGGGTACAAGTGGGTTCCTAGGTGGATTCATTAAATTGACGTGCACAACAAATTATCAAATTTACCGCAGAACTGAAAACGTGCTGCATTTTAAAATGGCTATAATGCTGTTTTCTGGGTAGTTGAGTAAGAATAAAATGATAAATATGTTTTTTCAAAGGTTAATGCTCCATCTGTTTTTACCCCACTGATCAAATGGGGCTAACACATATAACCAGCTTTTTGATTACGTTATTCACGGAAAAGGAACTCGAAAAAGATGCAGCTGTAAATTAAACTACTCAGTAATGGTTCGGTTCACTGTTATGCTTTTGAACAATAACGTGCTGCAGAAACAAAACTAGCTAAGTGAGATTTTCGTCAAATTGGAATGACTTCCAGAGCCGCTCCTTGAACTTCCCAGATCTAAAATTAACCAGCGACAACGAGAGCTTACGGAGTGCCCTTGATCCCGTGTCCGAGCGGGTCAATCCGACTACAAGTGCTCGAGGAGAGGTTTGACCTATTTACGATGCACCACCAAATGCACCTGTAAAGTATTACTTGTGACAACTGTGAGGATTAGAGAGCCACGACACATTGAAAAGCAGAGGGATTTAACTTGGAAATCTGAAAGCCATTGTCAAACCTAAAAGTAATTGATTTGGACTTCTACAACTTTCGACTTCTTGAAAAAAACTATGAAATCTTATTAATTTATTTGCTATAAAATGCGCACTTCATATCGCTGTGCTTTCGCACTGAATCTGATTACGTGCCTAGATCTTGGAGTTCCGGATCTACATGCGTGTTTGATCTACAGAAACGCTTTCTTTGAAAAAGCAAGCGCTGAATTCACACGGGAACTCACTTAGAAGATGCCCAAGCTGCAGACTTCTCCCAGCTGAGAAGCATTTCCAAAAAAATAAAAAATAAAGTCCTTTTGTCTATTGCAAACGTAGGTCTGCTTTGCTCTTTTAAAGCCTGCAATTTGTTGAACTTCAGAACATTCCAGGCTTACACTTGAATTATTTCTTTTCTGAGAGGGCTGTAACATTTCAATAATTGATCCAGCTCGAGTAGTTCATTAATAATTCATGGAACACCTTTCGTGATAATGCAAACTAAACACACAGATGCAATTAATAATTAAGACTTGTCATTGATAGCACATTTGCCTGTACTCTTGGGGAACATCCGTCAGTCATGATAAAGATCAGGACACCAGCATCCATCTAAAATATTTAATTAAGTTGTTTTGATGTGTAAAGTGAAAGTACAAAAACAAGGAAAACATTATAGTCATTTCTCAGCCTATTGTAATATGTATAATTTGTTTACACGGAAAACAGAAATTGCATTAAATACATTTAGGTGAAATTTAAGTCAAAATTAAAAGTAAAATAGAATAGACAAAAAAAATCACTCAGCTAGTTTCTGAACTAGCAGAAAATCAGACTGGAACAAACTGATTTCCCTCCACTTTAATTGCATCAGGTTTTCCCGAATCCAAAAGAGAATGCAATATTGCCTATGCCGTTCATCTTTATGTTGGACCTCACAAACGGAAGGCACCATGTTTACTGATGTTATTTTTCCCGGTGCTGACACATGCAGTTGCACTGGGCCACTGAATTCACTGAACCTAGACATCGTCACAAGTTGCATTTTCTACTCGCCGAACGAAGACAGGGAGGCGCACCGAGTCATTAATTCAGTAACGAACCTCGTTAGCGCGGTCAGTGACGGACAGTTGAAGCGAGCAGGGCTGGGAGTGGGAGGAAATGTGGAGCGACTGCATATCATTGGGTTAATCAGGGAGTTGGCTGGGAAGCCTCTATAAAGCCAAAGAGTGGGAGAGGAGAGACGGTGTGGTGTAACAGCAGTCTCTGCTGCAGGTTGGCGAATCAAAGGCGGGAGAACCGGTTAATGTTGTAAATTGCGTCCGGGGAGGGATTTCTTTTTGCACGTGTGTGGAGCGGTGTGTGTCGGGGACGAGAGCAGCTGTGCTGGCTGCAGAACCAAAGCCTGAGAGAAACGTACTGCATATGTTTAAATGCAAAAAGGGTTTTTTTTAAGGAAGAAGCTTTGCAATAGACTCTCCAATTTACCTGTTTGAAAACTGAAGTGACATATCACTTGGACATGGAGTCGTGGCTAAGGTTAAGAGTAGCCTTAACTTTCAGTAGTTGTCTTACTCCTAGCATCCACGGTAAGCGCAGAGGCTAAAATGTTGTCGTAAAATGAGAACATGTTTTATGTATTGCGCTCATTAGCTTTAGACACGGATTGGCGGTCTTGCTAGACTCCATTTGGCCCTTTGTCAGGTCTCGCTTTCCTCACGCACTTTATCGACGAGCGCGGCTCTGCTCTTTTCAGAGGGTTTTCGCGTTTGCGCGCTATTAACTTGAATATCCACTGAAGTGCGTCTTTATATACTGCATGCAGGCCTACGACGATTTCCAATTACGCCCTGCCCCTGGAGTGCTGGAGAAGCGCTGGGATGACGCGTCCAAAAGGAAAAGTTTAAATGCGTTTCAGTCACCGGATCGTTTGTTTGACTTTCCTGCCTGTGAGTGTTGAAGTGCATATTCATTTCAACTTTGAGTGATTTCTTATGAATAAATCACAAACTTGAATATGAAATCTTCTATATGTCTTACTGTTGTGTATTCATGTACATGTGGCTTGGTATCTGTGTCCAATAATGTCGGCCTAGGCGCAATACATGCGTATAACTTACCAAGTTGGCATATCAATTTTAGGAAATCTAACATTCACATACGTGAATTAGCCCCAACAAAAAAATTACATTCAGGAACGATACATTTCGTGTGCTGTTGGGCACAAGTAATCTCTTTTTATGACTCAAGGCAAAATGCTGGCAGAGTCTTACTCACTGAGCATAGGTAAATTAAAAGGACAGCGCAGCATTTTAGTAGAGTGTTTGAGGGTACGTTCCCATGAGGTTGAGTACGTTGTAATCATCCTGCTTTAAACCAAGGTAGTTTTCCATGCAATTGTTTCAGCTTGTCTGCCGGGGAATCTGAGGCTGTCTTTATAGGGCGGCGTTATTCCTTCGGCTTCCGCTGCAGGCTTTGTCACTCAGGGGCGTTCTGAAATACGAGTGTGATCACAGGTGGAAGGTGGCGATTACAAGGGGCAGAGCCGTGCTGTGATCCTGCAGAACCAACTCGAGATCGGTTCGCTGCACACAAATGAGATGCGGAGAGGCACGCATGCCCCCAACAGGATAAAGTCCTGCTTTAGGCAAAAAAATTCAACACATTCATATCCACAGGAGGATCGGAGACTTGCTCTCAGAACAGAAAAGTAGTTCCAGGCCCTGTTAATGTTTTACAGTCATATCACTACCGACGCTGGGGGCAGTGACACCCCTGGAAGTGTCATCAGGAAAAGAACGAATACTAGAGATTAAGGAACTTTGGAACTGGGCTTTCGACGCTGACTGTAGGCGTATGATACATACAGATTTTACATTTGTTCTCAACTTTCTTATTAAATTTTGAGCATTGAGTGCAGGATTTTAACGGTTAACCTGAGGAGAAGTTGAGATCATGTTTAATCTCTTAGACAAGATAATAATGACGTAACCAAAAATGTCTGACTATGAACTGAAATGGAGAGCTTTATTACGGGATCATTACAAACTCTCAAAACTATGGCCAATATTCACCATTAGAGAAAACTGACTGTTTGAAACGGGACTTGTCTTTTGACCCTTTCCTGAAAAAGTTATTAATAACTCTGAATACTTTCGCTGAATGGCTGCTACGGTGGGGTTGCACTGACACCAAACAACTACAATTTAACCTCTGACTCATCAGCCAACATGGTAACACGGGTCAAGGAGAAAATACCAATCAAAAAAGGAGCATTGAAAGACCTTGAGGAAATGAGCCTGATCCGGAACTCAAATCCCTTTATATAAATCCAGTCAGAACTGCGGGCAAAGTATCACATTTGGAAGGAGGTACAGCAGGTTCTTTTAGACATCGTTTAAGACAATTTTGCCCTGTTGATTTTTTCGGATGAAAAGGCTCACCGCCTGTTCTGTGAAAGAGGTTCAGGATTCCTTTTCCAAAGAGTAATAGAGCAGGATAATGAGGAAGTATCTTGGTTTAAGGCCCTTTCAGTTTTTTCTCCAGGGCCGTCTATGGTTATGAGCAATGGACTGTGTCAATTGTTTAAGTTAAACTGGCTGTACTGTACATGGTAACGTATTGCACGACACAACAGGCGACAGCGCTGTCTGATAGTCATTGCATTGTCAGCCGTGGGGCAAGGCTGGGGAAAAACCTTTAAGGGTGCTTAGCGTTATTAATGATGAATAGATTAATGATGCACAGGTCATCTCCTGCAGAGGATGTGTCGAAAATGTGTCGAAGAGCTTCCTCTTTTTCTCAAATCCCAGGCATACAATGTGAGAAAGAAAGTTTTACTTAGCGCCGGCTGAGAATATCACAGGTCAGCGTGTTTCGGAGAAGCCGGAATGACGGGAGCCCAGAGCAGCGTGGCAAGATTTCCATCAAATTACACAGAGCACTGACGTAACTCAGAGCAATGCACAAAGTTAGCACAAGATAATGCATTCCAGACAATGGGAAAATGGCCAAGTAGGAACACCTGAAAAATTAAAAACCTAACCAAAGGAAAAAGATGCAGTGGAAGTTTTGTAGCATAAGGCATTTCAGTGGTTGTTGCATTTTTTATAGAAAGAGGTAGGAATAAAACTTTCAACCTACTTTTACAGAAAATGTTTTTTCTAGTCTCTTATTTACACAAGCCGGGGGGGGGGGGGGGGGAAAAAATTAATACTTAAAAAAATTTAATAGGACCTGGGTTTTGGTTGTTATTTTGAGTTGTTTCTGGCAACCATCAA
>JAOYSI010009005.1:0-11177 GCA_025775065.1 Hiodon alosoides | reverse complement strand
TGTATTGAATATATTCTCGTATTGTATTCTCGTATACATATATGTACGATATACATTTCCAGTAAATATTTATACACGCGGGAGGAATTAATTATGTAGAGTAACATTACAAATGTTTCGAATGTTTTTACATTTCTTCCGGCAGGGAAGAAAACGACAAATGAGCGGGCGCCCTGAGAAACCCGTGGTACGACACTGGTGCTGAGACTAGGCAGCAGCCGCAGCATCAACTCCAGCATCAATGAGCGAATCCCATTACATCACTTTGTCCCAATCCGATTGGCTGAAGGTAAGGATCTTACAAGTCAGCAGGTCTTCGCCATACTTTCCGGCAATTCTTGGGGATAATCCACTAATTTAAACGTTAAAAACATCGCAAAAAAAAAAAAGATATCCGTGATTGACACACGCGCTTCATTATGGCAGAGAGCGAGGCAGACACGCCAAGCACTCCGATAGAGTTTGAGAGCAAATATTTCGAATACAATGGAGTGAGGCTTCCTCCCTTCTGCAGAGGGAAGATGGAGGAAATTTCCAACTTCTCTCTCAGGAGTAGTGACATATGGATTGTCACCTATCCCAAATCAGGTAAACGCATTTTATTGATGTTGTAAAATTCGAATAGGCTATATATGTCGATTTGTTTGGTCACATCACAATGCATTGAAAATAAATTTTGGTATTACATTTGGCAAGGACAGATTACCTGAAAGAGATATTGTTAGTCGACTAAGAATGCTCTGGGTTGTATTTTGAGTAGAGAAAACGTTTCAGGAAACAACGGATACCCTTTCATCTATATAACCGTGACGTAACTACACATTAAACATTATGTGTGGTCTTCCGAACTCGCAAGGATACAATTCTGTTTTATTTACATTCAAATAGGATGTGAATGTTTTTCTATGGTGTAACTTTAATCATGTATTTGCGGATAATTTGTAGCTTACGAACACGTGCTGATTATTATTATCATTAATAACAACAATAGTAATAATCATAATAATAACAAAAATTCAGATGTGAGGACAAATATCAGTCCGTCAATGGTTTACGCATAAATAGGATTCTGGTGATAAACGTCATGGCTGATACCTTGATTTATTTATAGATACGTATTTAATTTTCCCCGTACCGCATAGTGTTCGGCTGCAAAACGAATTCAACCTTTACTCTAAAACATTAACAAGTCTACGACACCAATACGTCGTTTGGATTTGTTGCATTTTTGAACCTGCACATATTGCCATATTACTAATTTTCATTACGTAACGGAAGTCGGGGCTGGGGCGTCGCATGCTCGACTAGTCAACATTGCTTCCCACGCTTACTCCACTCGATACCGATCTTATACCAGGAATCTTTGATTAATTTGACAGCACTGCGTGCAGAGCAGGCCCTTCGGCTGAAAGGTTCGTCAAAATTGATCCTGAGAGTTTGCCTGCCTGCTCATGCTCGGACTGGCGGGCGTTCTGACGCGCTCTGTTGACATGAGCGTCGTTTAGAAGGTTCCGTCCGCAGAATGCACAAACTGCCTCTGACATTTCCTGCGGTTGGGGAGATATTGAACATTAAACATTAGGGTGGGTTTGTGACCTTCGATGCTGAAAGATATCTCATAAGCAACAGGGTTTCTCAGTCCTTCAAAAAAAAATAAATACAAAAAATAAAACATTTACCTTACCTGAATCAAATCCTCTCTTTTTATCATACTTACATGCAAAATGTTTTGTTCCTATTATCCAGAAATCTAGGGGACAATTTAATGGTCATTAGTTCCATGATGCCACCATATTTTTCTCCTATTTATTTCATGGCAATTCTGATGCAGCAGACATTTACGTTTCTCATGCACCTTTTTGGTTTTTTGGTGTTTTTGGTTCATTCACTTCACTAGCACCCCCTTTCTAAATTAGCCCCATGCTGGGAATATTGCTTTGCGAACACGGGTGCAAATCATTAGGTAGTGAACTAGCCTTCCGTTTGGCCACATTATATGTTTTTTTTCCCCTCAGCAGGGGAACTAGATCCTAACAGGGGCACAGAAACATGTATATCTATACAAACAGCAATACACAAGTGCTTACATTTCAGCATAGAGCTTTAATTTCCCTGATATGACAGGTAGGGATGTTTCAACAAAATTGCATCTGGGTGTATGTCACTGGAGTTCACTGGAGTGAAGAATGGGAATCCCTTAAATAGGAGCAAATCTCAGGCTAATCGGATCTGAAATTTAGTACAAATACATTTGAAACACTACACTCTGCTCGCCCTGCACTTTAGCACTTTGAGTAACAGCCCAACAGGCTCAAGGGGTCTGGGCTGGGGCGGGGGGCGGGGGCACGGTCTACTCCCAAACACAATGACCTCCGTGCTATTCTGAGACTCTGAGAAACTCCATACTGGCAGCATGCTCTGGCCTGTCAGAGTGGACAATAGTTCATATCTTTGTGTGAAGTCTTCATTTCCCTTTTATGTGCACTAGCCAAGCCAAAACAAATCACACAGGGAATCATTCATTATAAATCTCCCGTACAGCTCTTAAGCTCTTTAATTTGGGGCCATTTCTGTGGAAAGGGTTGTTATTGAGCACAGTTTCATTGTCTGGCTCCTGGGGTTTTGGCCTTGAGTACACAGCTGTAAATGTTGGTAACATTTGTTAGGAATAAGGGTTTACTAGCAGAAAAGATGGTCTTGGGGCCGTTCAACCGGAGGCGTCACAACTCTGCTTCATGCAACCGGTCAAGAACTGAGCCGAGATCAGTGGTGCTGTCTCCCCTCCACTGTCCATATCCTGTGAGATAGGCCTTGTGGTTCTTCACTGTTTGCCAATGCACAAAAGGGGCCTGGGTGCCTGGAGTCAGCATGGACCACAGAGTTAGACAAGCTTCCCACAGGTGACATCCCTGACATTTACTGAATTCAGGTGAACGCCTGTGATGAAGGATTTCTGAAATGTCAGTGTCCTAGGAATAACCGTTTCTGCAGGAAGGGCTGTCTGTGGCAGATGACCCCGCAGTAATTAGCCTGGAGACCTCAGTGTGTCGAGTTCAGGAGTTGGTCTAATCAGTCACCAGGTTTTTACCGTTGTCTGCCTGCCATCCAGCCAGGGCAGCTTTGATTATCACTGGCAGCTTGTTTTATAGGGCTATAAAAAGCTGGATCAGAGTAGAGGCTTCTTAAAATTTAAATGACTCATGTTAATATGTGGTGTGCAGTGGCTTCTGTTTTCAGGATTTGGAAATGTCCTTGAATCACCCTTCCTTCAGAAGCAGGATCGCCGCTGCCTCGTTTTAGAGGCAAACGCTGGAGCAATTTCCCAAAACGGACTAACCACATAAACCATCACTTTTAAAGACCCTAATCCGATAGATTATAGAAAGGTTGGTGTTGTTTTGCTTTGCAGTGTTTGTCATTGAGTGTTTCAATGTACTATTGGCGTTTTACAGGGCTCTGGGATTCTGACCAAGAAAACATCTTTGCTGATGGGTTTTAAAAGTTTTAAAAACACACATCTCATTGCCTTCATGTCATGTGAAGATTCTTCTGAGTTGACAGCTTCAAATCTGGAGAACAAAACAATTGTGTCACAGATTTTCGTGCGGACAGGGCAGTGTTTGTGGGCAGTTAGAGTCACAGTCAGTGACGGTAAGAAAATATAAATAAATCGCTCCTTGAAAAATATATCCAATTTTTCTCTTTTGTGTGTTTGTTTATCCGTAGAAACTAAAGGGAATTTCCAGAAATCACTCAAAATAATACCCAATATACAGTATTTTCATTCGCTCCTGTTAGGTTTCATTTAACTTCTCTTTTCTTTACCTTTGAAAGTCAGGAAGAGTGGCAAACATTCTTTCGTATAAAAACGGAGGTGTACTGGACCCTAATGAGTCCTCGCTCCGTCTGCCTCCACCAGGGACCAGTCTCCTCCAGGAAGTGGTGTATCTGGTGAGCCAGGGAGCCGACCCGGACGAGATTGGGCTGATGAACATCGACGAGCAGCTGCCGGTGCTGGAGTATCCCCAGCCAGGTCTGGACATCATCCAGGTACCGATCCCCCAATTTTTTTGGGGGGGGGGGGGATCTAAGAATACGATGCGAAGGCATCAAGCACCTCTGATTGGACGATGGGTGATTCTGCATTTGGGATTGGCTCCTCCCTTGTTCCCACAGGAGCTGACCTCACCCCGGCTGATTAAGAGCCACCTGCCTTACCGCTTCCTCCCCATGGCCCTGCACAATGGCGAGTCCAAGGTGAGCGTAGCGGTGACAACAGAACAGTATGTCTTCACAGGGTTCCAAGGTGCTAACATCGCTAACGAAGTTAAAGTCTTCTTCTGCCAGTAGGTCAGTACAGCGTCTATTCTTGGCCCTGCGGAGCAGGTGTGCTTGTAAAAAGCCTTGCCTGTATTGATTGCTCCACCGAAAAAGGGCAGCTTTTAGTCAGGCGTGCCAAGAACAATACGGGCTGATAACCACCTCCAGGAACCAGTTTAGTTATGGAGGACGTCTGCCGGTCGCGGTCCCTGTGTGCTGAAGACCGCTGTGCCCCCTCAGGTCATCTACATGGCCAGGAATCCCAAAGACCTGGTGGTGTCCTACTACCAGTTCCACCGCTCGCTTCGGACCATGAGCTACCGGGGCACCTTCCAGGAGTTCTGCCGCAGGTTCATGAACGACAAGCGTGAGTGCCGCCGCCTGGTCCGTCGACCTGTCCTGCCCACAGAGCCCGATTTATATAGCAAGGCCCCTTCGGCAACGCAGGAGAGCATCTGCGAACGCTGGCGCTCTTCCTTAGCCAGGCACAAATACTGCATGCGAGTGGGTAGCTCCCAGCATAAACTGTTTTATGCAAAAGGCTCCTGGATCTGAACTATGCTGCGTGAAAGGCCATTGCAGCCCCACTCCATCCATTAACGATCTTTTCTACCTTTCTTGACAGTTGGATATGGCTCCTGGTTCGAGCATGTTCAGGAATTCTGGGAGCACCGCTTGGACTCCAATGTCCTCTTCCTGAAGTACGAGGACATGTACAAGGTGCTTACCGCCACACTGGAGATCTTTTCCTAAATGTGATTTCCTTTGCATCCTAAAGATCCAGTAACTCTAAATCGTCTCTAAACCTTCCTCTGTTTTTACCCCCACCTTTGAGGCATGGTCCAGTGAAGCAATGATCTACTATATATTTGCAGTATAAATAATATTATAAATATAATAACTTCATGACCTGCTGCGGTTAAAGGAATCCCGTAACCTTCTCCATCCGAATGAATGTGGTCCCTTGGTTATCAACATTAATTGGTTCCACGGAAACCATTTTTGATTGAAATGATCATTAATCAAATATAAGAAATACATGTTAAAAAAAACAATTAACAACTGAACACAGGAGGCAATTTGAAAGTTTGTGCACTGCCCTGGTTACAATATTAATGAAGACATGGGGAAATGATGACTGAATAGTTGATATAAAGGTGCGTAAACAGAGCATAATTATTGGTGAGTGACGCTGCGCTCTGTACACCCTGTAGGACCTGGCCAACCTGGTGGAGCAGCTGTCTCGCTTTCTGGGCGTCTCCTACGACAAGGCCCAGCTGGAGGCCATGGTAGAGAGCTGCCACCAGCTCATTGAGCAGTGCAGTGACTCTGAGGCCCTCTCCGTCTGCAGAGGTACACATCGTGTCCCGGGACAGGGGGGAAGGGGTACAAGACTCGGAGGGGCGGGCGGCGAGCGCTGCGACACTGTGGGACTGGGGTAGGGGTGCAGGACTTCACATGTGGAAAGGGAAGGGAAAGGGAAGAGAGGGAAGGTGAGTATTGGAGATGGGGGGGGTAGGAGGCTAGTGTGTGAGAGTCGACCGGGGGAAAGGTCTTAAAAAACTGCTACCAACCCACTGATGTGGATGCCACGCCTTTTGTTTAAAAAAAAAAATACATACGCTCATATAAGCTTATGTATTAACAATTGACTGCTTTTTTTGGGGGGCGTAATACATAGAACCCATGGCCTAAGACACCTAACGGGGTCAGTGGGGTACGATCAGAAACTGTTCTAAAGCCCAGATCTTCTAACCTGGAATCTGTCAGCCGTTTGAATTACAAACTGGACTCGCTGGTACCGTAAATCTTTACATCCTGAATACAGTCAGCAGAACCGGAGGGAGGGACACCAACTGCTTAACATACATTTCAGCAACACACTGTTTTTGTCCTCTGTGCTGTAGAATGTTACACCTCCAAAGTAAAGACAAAAGACAACAAGGTTTCCAGATAACACATCAGAGGCACTACAGATGTTCAATGCGAAGTATAATCAAAATAATGATGAAAAATAATAATAATCAAGGATCACTATGAACAGTATCTTTAGTAGGGAGATTGCTGCGTTGGGTTAGGCGTTGTAATGACCACACACGACCGCGGCCTTACCCAGCTCCATTCCGGGAGCTGCTGACTCTACGTTGTCTGGTCTATAATGAGAACAGGGACTTTGCCCAGACATGCCAGAGCCGTGCGTGCCGCCCTGACAGTCCTCCAGGCCATTGTGACACGGTGGTTGCCAGCCAACAGCTCTGCAAAACACTGTGCTACCACCGTGGCCTGCAAGTGTCTGGAAGGCACGTCTGCCACCCCGCAGATACAAAACTCCTAAGCCTGCCAGGACTCCCAATAATGTAGTGTTAACGCAGACCCTGACACGTGCCCCAGTGATTTATTTTAAGATCGGCTCTGCACAAAGCTTACAGAATTGAGCTAATATTGACTGGACATGAATTGGGCAAAGAAAAATCGAGATGAACTTCTTTGGGTTTCTCATTAATAAAAGAGGCTATAATAGTCATTCACAAAGGCATGTGCAGAGGAATCCTGCCTACGTTAGTCCAGCACAAAACTCAGCAGAGGGGAGTGAAAAGCGTCGTTGTGATCTTACATTGCCCCCTTCTGGTGAATGTGTATGCAGCTCCCCGGTTTGTGTATTTTCTATAGTCATCTTGATGAATGTACAGAATGCATTTACTATGTTACAAATGATCATTTGTTTTATTCTTTATTATTGTCGTTGTTTAAAATGTCTTTAAGTTGATTCATGTATTTAATATAATTTGCTTATGTTTTTTGTTAGGTTTCTTTTCCCCCCCCATTTGTCTTTCTTTTAGTGCATGGATTCATGGCTGCATTGGCATTGGGAAAATACACTGAAGCGTGTCATTAGGGGCATAAATGCCAGCACGCGTATTCATTAGAACACAGTCGCAGAGTAAGAGAAGGTGAGTGATTCCGCACTCCAGTTCAGGAGGGATAGCAAGGAGAACTATGACAGCAAGCTTACGGACAGAACTACAACACTGGTTTTTTTAACCACCGTTTACTCATGTTCTAGGGCTGCTGTGATACAGCCACTGTATATGCCTGTATACGTGCTGTATTTTTGTGATCGTTTTCCCAATTACTTCTGACTGACGGTTCTTTGTGGACATTTTTATTTATTGTGATGTTTTTAAAATTTCGACTCGTGGCGGGAAACATAGCTCTGAAAGATGTCACCCCCCCACCCCATCTCAGGACGTGTAGGCCTGTGGAAAGACATCTTCACCGTCTCCATGAACGAAAAGTTCGACGCTGTGTACAAACAGAAGATGGGCAAGTCGGACCTGATCTTCGACTTCAGCCTGTGAGGGTGCGCTCCTTTTGCGCGTCCGACCGGAAAACTACGGAGTCCGCTCTATATCTCCGTCCCGTCCCAGATGCCCCGTCCCAGATGCCCCGTCCCAGATGTCCCGCCAACCCGCTCAGGGCCTTCTGCTAGCCCCCCACCTGCCCCGCGCAACACGAACCACACCCACGTGGATTCCCTTCTGTCCCCAGCTGCTCAATTTTAGCCCCTTTGCATAGTCAATCATTTATCTTGCGCTATCATTAACTATCTGCCTTCTTGGTATGTCTGTACAGTACCATTTATTGTATAAAGTGACTGACTTGAGTTCTTCACTTAGTGATGTCACAAGTTGTTTTATAGATCCTTTGTTACGTTGTAGCGGCGTGGTGAAGTTTCTATATCGCTAGGGAAACCGTGGGAATACTTTGGCTTTAGCTGGGGAAAAATTTTCTCAGGATTTTATTCGTTTAGAAAAAAAATGACGTCGCTCTTCAGCCTAATCGTGAACCCCATTGTGTGGTGAGCAGTCAGTTAAAAGGCACAGGGGAAATGAGCTCAGAACTGTAAATAGCCATTGTGTTTCAGTCGCTGGGGCCTTCTTAACCAGCTTCCTCCTTTGTGTTTGGCGTCTGCATCAGCTTCAGTTTCAGCTTGGAATTAGTCCGTGTCTCATGGACAAGCAATATCACAGTCCCACATAGTATCTGCCTTGTAGAGCTGCCTGGCGTGTCTGACCGATCTGGGGCCTTTTTCCATTGCCTTACACGTGCAGATCTCCCATCACTCTGTGTGCGAGCTGGAGCGGTCAAACCATTATCTGAATCAGCACAAGGGGGGTCGCGGTAACGCGCGCAACGGAGGCGAACCTTAGGGGGTCAAGGTGCAGTCACTTGTTATCAGAGGGGCGGTCTCGTGTTACACACCGTCTTGTCCCCAATTTGAGTTACAAACCCAACATTCCTACACAAGTAAGTAATTATGTAACACAAGGTCACACTTATTATGGAGGCTATTTTTCCGGTCAGCGAGCAGTAAGGCTGAATGCTGATGCTGTGGGCATCAAGGTATCGCCTAACGGGGATTTCTACTTGCCATGATCCCGGCTCCATTCCAATGACACGTGGGTTGTAGTCGCCATATTGCTGAGGTCAGCAACAGGCAGGAGCTCTCGGCATTTTAAGTATTAAAGACACACCAGGATTGTCGATATATGTCGTGTGCATGACCAAATGCCCTTGCTTCCCAGTTCTTGAAGGTCAAGGGTTTCGAAATGTTTTTTTTCTTCTATAAACCAGTTTCCGGACCGTGCAGTAAAGGCTGCGCCTGTCTGATGTTGACAGCTCTTCCAATGTGCAGTAACTCACTCCACTTGGCTTAAATCTGTCGGTCATTAGCCTCTGTGATTGCACCAGGCTGCCGCACCGTGTGACCCGCCAGCTCACAGCTACTGACGTGGCCGTGGACCCTGCGCGTTGCCCCAACGGACCTGAATGGCCCCACCTTGGATTGCATTGATTTTTTGGTTTTGTTTTTGAACAGCCTTACTAGTGTACCTTCACCCGATATCTTATTAATCCCAGCGTTGAGGTCTACTTAACCCGATCAGACACCCCGTAATGCACTCCTCAGTACTGCACAGTCGGACACGTCTGAATGTCTTAATTATGTGAATGTCTTAATTGTGTGGATGAATAAAGTGTAGCTCAATGCTCTGCAAATGTTACATTTTAAACGGCACGGCTAGACTTTGATAAGCATCTGCTCTGTTATTTTAGATCGCTACACAGGCACAAGACAGTTTAAGTTTCTATTTTTATATTATTTATGGTTGTACGTTTCTTATGCCCTGATCTTTCCCATGCTTACGCGCTGGTTTATTAATAAAGATGTATCTTCATCCCACGTGTCCTAAATATGTTTTGTTAAAGGATTGCTTTGGAAAATTCATATCAACGTGCATGCTGTAATTTATTGTAATAAATTTATCAGATGGCCTTATTCGATAAAAACACAAAATACAATTTACTTGCAATTTACAAACAGTGAACATCGAATAGTTCCACATAATCTGAAAGGCTAAATCAGCCAACTTCAGAATGTCGTACACGTTAATTCTTTCAATTCGTTTTTGTACTTCAGCCATTTATAAGAATACAATCATAAAACGCGTACATGGGAGCAGAGTAAAATGCTACAGTTCACTACATTAGCCAATTGCAGACAACAGCGGGCGGAGTCTACAAGGTCTGACTGAACGAGAAAAGACGGTTTCGATAGCAACCAAAAAGCGTTCCTCGTTACCCACTACGCAGGTTTAGGCCTGGGAGACCGAGGAACGCCACTTGTCGATCCTGAAATACATTAAATAAGAAGAAAAGCGTGAGTACTGCAACAACGGTGCAACGGTGCAACAAATGTGTTGAATATGGACGCTGTTAGTGTAGTTAATTATTATTAATTAGAAAGGGCGTTTTTCAATAGAGAATCAATGTTTTCAAACCGTGGTGAGACAGCGAGCAAGTCGCTTTTGTAACCAACTTCTGCAACCAACTAGACATACTAAAGGTAATATTTAGCTGATTAACATTTACCAGGTAACAACCGCGTATTTCCTTAGTGACTTACGTGGCCACGATGGTAAAACCCAAAACACTTGGTGCAAACCATAAGAAATGGCAAAAAAATTAAAAAACTAAATAATTATTATCATGTCATAAATAATCTCGGGCACAGTTCAGGAGTGCTACTCTTTATACAATAACACTGGAATAAAACGTTATCAAATCGCGGGCTGTTTGTAAAAAGCAAAAAAAAAAAAAGTTTGTGAATAGCAAAATAATAATAATAAAATAATAAAACAAGAAAGAAAACCTTCGATATGATAAACAAACAAAAACTTTGATCAAGTTGTATTTCTCAATCCTTTGGCACAGTGCGCTAAATACATATTGTTGTTTACAGAGTGCTACTACCCTTCGGGGTTCGGACAGATAATCTGACACCGATTTCACCAGAACAACGTGCTTTCACACATTTCACACATGCGTTTACGTCCGCCTTAACATAGGCAGATTTGGCAGTGAAAAGAACGCAGGGAAAGACACAGAAGGCCATTAAACAGGCGAACAAATCAATCCACGGTGGGAGAACTTTTAACACGCTACTTACATTAATTACAGTTCGGAGCTAGGCTTCCCAGCAGCCCCCTCGGGGATGGCCGAACGCCATTGGCGGGGGAGGCGCTGCTTCCCATCCCCGTTACAATATAATGACAATAGCCTGATGTCACGAACTGGACAGACAGGGCTAGAATTTAATCAAACTGTTAAAAAGTTTGACAGAAGGAGAAAAAAATGTACGAGAACACTTTGCTAGCGATATCTTTTCCTGTCTATTTAGTTTTAAAAGAAAAAATTAAGTCAATTTTCTTTGCATCTATTTAAACCCAGCCAAGTTGGATATAAATCAGCTTCTCTGCATATTCGTTTGAAATGAGTGATTTTATATTTCATTTTAT
>JAOYSI010009004.1:0-42281 GCA_025775065.1 Hiodon alosoides | reverse complement strand
CCGGCCATCGCTGCCAGGCGGAACTGGGCCAGGTAGATTTCCCAGCTCCCGGATCCATCGTAGCGCGGCGGCCGGATTTTCGGGCCCCCCAGCAGTCGTGATGCGCCACCGACGGTCACTGGTGCCGGCTCCGGAGCCGCCGCTCCTTTGGGGTCCCGGGGCCTGGTGCTGCCCCCTGCCGACTGAGGGAGGCAATGCGCTTCTCCAGCTCCTCCAGCTTCAACTGCAGTTCCTCACTCTTCCCCAAGGCGGAGTCTTCTTGTTTTGGTCGGCTGTCCATGCATCCCACTTCTGACACCAATGTAGCGTTTAGCAATTGAGCTACTACTCAGCGTAGTTTTAAGCATGAGACTGACACCGATTTCTCAGGAATTAATGCTCTTCATTTTGCGCATGCGCTTACGACCGTCTTGACAAAGACAGAGCTGGCAGCGGAAAGAACTGAACTGACGAAAAAAAACGAAAAAAACGAAAAACAGGCACGTTAACTAAACAACACAAATGCTTACAACATTAAACATAACCAACACGTAGAACACATTATTTACACGGTGGAACTGTCGGAAGCTAGGTTACCCGGCAGCCCCCACGAGGGTGGCTTCAGTCCATGGCAACGGGGAGACACACCTAGCCATCCCCGTTACAGTATTTTCCCATTCACCAGACAACGTGCTTCTCCCAACTTTTCTCGTTTGTTTCTCCCTCCTCTCTACTCGTTTCCCTCCCTTTTTTTCACTTCCTTCACCTTTCAACCCCAAGTTGATTGGCTCATTCACGAACATTTCAGAAATAAAATAAATTAACTAACTCTTTCTTCCTATTTTTACAGGTATTTAACAAACATTTTTACATATATTATTACTCAACAAATATTTAACATTTTAAATACTAAATTCAATATAACATAAACATTACCAATTATACATGTCACAACTTAAACAAACTATAACATCATTGCGGGTCAATAACTTAACTTTTAAACCCTTATTTAATAAACTATGAAATTATTATTTTAATAATTTCAACCCGGTTACACTAAGTTGGGCTTCATAGACGCATGGCGACAAGAAAGCCATTGCTGAAAACAATCCATAGAAATTTCTGTTCGGAGTTTGCCAAAAGGCATGTGGACGACCTTGCAAACATGTGGAAAAAGGTTTTTTGGTTTTTTGAAAAAACATTTTGGCCTTAGCGCAAAACGCTATGTGTGGCACAAAACCAACACGGCTTATCACCCTGAGAACACCATCCCTGCGGCGAAGCGTGATAGTATCATGTTGTGGGATGCTTTTCAGCGGCAGGGACTGGGAAACTGGTCAGGATTGAGAGCAAGATGGATGGAGCCAAATAAAGGGCAATTCTAAAGGAAAACCTGTTTCTGTCTGCAAGGCACCTGAGACTTTCGGGGGTTCACCATCCAGCAGAATAATGATCCTAAACACACAGCCAAAGCTACACTAGAGTGGTTTAAGATCAAGAACCAGAATGTCTTAGAATGGCCCAGCTATAATAGCCCAGACCTCAATCCGATTGAGAATCTGTGGAAAGTCTTGAAAATTGCTGTTCACCAACGGTCCCCATCCAACTGGAAAGAACCCTGAGCAATTTTGCCGTGAAGGATGGTAAAAAATAGCAGGACCCAGATGAGCAAAGCTGGTAGAGACTTACCTCAAAAGACTCACAGCTGTAATTGCAGCCAAAGGTGGATCTACCAAGCATTGACTCAGGGAAAAAAACAGACCAGAAAAAACAAATGTTTTTGGTTACATAAGAATTTTCTATATTTCTGCATAAATATGACCGAAAATATCATCAGATTTTCTTAAAGTCCTACAAGTAGATAAAGAGAACCCAGTTAAACAAATGAGACTAAAATATTATACTTGGTCATTTATTTATTTAGGAAAATGATCCAATATTACATATCTGTGAGTGGCAAATGTATGTGAACCTTTGCTTTCAGTATCTGGTGTGACCCACTTGTGCAGTAAGAACTTCAAATAAACGTTTCTGTTAACTGTTGATCAGTCCTGCACAGCGGCTTGGAGGAATTTTAGCTCATTCCTCCGTACAGAAAATTTCACCTCTGGGATGTTGGGGGGCTTCCTCAAATGAACTGCTCGCTTCAGGTCCTTCCACAACATCGGATTACAGTCAGGACTTTTGCCATTCTAAAACATGAACTTTATTCTTCTTTAAGCAACTCTTGGGTAGAACAACTTGTGTGCTCAGGGTCGTTGTCTTGCTGCATGACCCACGTTCTCTTGAGTTCACGGACAGATGTTTTGATATTTTTCTTTGGAATGTATGTCGCTGGTATAATTCAGAATTCATTGTTCCATCAATGAGGGCAACCAATGTAGCGTTTTTCTAAGAGTGCTACTCTCTGCTGGATTCAAGCAAGGAGTCAGACACCGATTAACAGAAAGAAGTGCTCTTTATTTCGCACATGCGCTTACGACCACCTTGAAAAAGGCGGAACTGGCAGTGGAAAGAACTGTCGAACATAGGGAAAACACAGAGAGCCCTCACATGCACAAGTAAACACGTCCGTGGTGAGGGCACTGGATCTCAACTACACAAACTCATAACATTGTGATTAGTTAAACTACACATTTACCATTAACATTAAATAGATCCGTCATGTAGAACACATTATTTACATTACTTTTAGTCCGGGAGCCAGGGTCCCCGGCGGTGCTGATCGAACTGCCGCTTCTGCTGAGCCCCGGCGTGGGTTAGATTGGCTCTGGCGAAGGAGTATGTCCTCCGTAGCCGCTGTTGGAGCTCCCACGCGTAGTCGGGCCCCACAGGTTTGGTACACGTGATCTTGAGCAAACTGCAGATGGGCAGCAATGTTCTTTTTGGAGTGGCTTTCTCCTTGAAACCCTGCTGTGCATACCATTGTTTTTTAATGTTCTCTTGACGGTGGACTCATGAACATTGACATTAGCCAATGTGAGAGAGGCCTTTAGTTGCTTAGAAGTTACCCTGGGTTCCTTTGTGACCTTGTGGACTATTACACGGCTTGCTTTTGGTCGATCACTCCTGGGACGCTAATTTGTGGCTTTGTGTTCTTTCGCCCATGATACTTGAAACACACACTTATGTTAGGCCTTGTCCATCTGTTTAATCTAGCAAGGGTCTGGTTTAGTCATCCACTTTCTCATCCGATAACACCCTCCATTTTTTGGACACGTTATAAGGCTTCCAAATTGTACCTACTATCAAATGAAGCTTTGCAATGAAATATCACAATTTGCCATCACATTCTTGAGAAATTGAATGAAGAAAACAAAAACAGAAAGATAAGGTAAAATGTCAGTGTCACCAAACTCCACTTAAACCTGCAGCCCCTCAAGATATGTTTTAGCTAAATATGAACAAATTAAGTTACAAAGTTACAAAGAAAAACAGTCTAATGGTTACATTAGAATAAGGCCAGGGTCATCAATTTCAGCTTGTGGTCCCGAAGCCAGGCATTTCAGTGAAAACACATGGGCTATCTTGAAAATGCCAACAAAACGGCATGCTACAGAACAAATGCAGTCAGATCAATGGACAGCAGCTGCACTTGCATTCCCTGCAACGCCATGAAGCACACCAGATTCTAATAGCTTCATTAAGCGACAAGGGCCGCTTGGTATTTAAGGGACAGTATGGAAACAAAGAAGTGAGACTTAATGGGAAAAGTAATGCCTGCAGGTATGTTGACTAACTCTCCTCCTTATTTGGGACCCTTGTTTTACAGACAGTAACCCTCCTCCTCCTGGGACTAGAAGCTTTGCTCAGCCAGCCCAAACTCAGCCTTCCCAAGATCGCTGATGCTGCTGGCTGTCCCTCTCCTTTGTACGCCCTACCTCATGCCCTTCACTGTATTCACCTCTCCCCAGAGTAAGAGAGAGAGAGCCCCCTAAAGAACTCTAAGGAGCCCGATGTGGATTTTCGCCAAACAACCCAACCCCCTTTTGTATACAAATGGATATTTCTTCTCATAACCTCCTTGTCTTGTTGCCTCGCTGTCCCAGTCCCTCCCCTGGTAAGGTGCCATATAAATTTGTAACAATTTTTAAAAAAAACCTATGAACTGTCTAACAACAAAGTAGTGTGTCTTTTCCATGCCAAAAATCTAGTTTGTTGGGGTTTGCCACAGTATTCTGACAAAATAGCACCCCTGCATCAGCTACTTAAGAAGGAGACCCCCTGGACCTTGACTGTGGACGGCTGGAAGGCTGTGCGTCCGCCAAATTTCCAGCTCACCACTGCAACTGTCTTGGCTCACTTTGACCTTGCAAGCCTCACCTTAATCACCTGTGTCACCACTGCCTTGGCACTGGGTGCTGACCTCTCACAACTCCAGGATGGAACAGAGAGGCCTATTGGTTTTGCCTGTCGGGCATTGACCCCTGCCAAACAAATGTTCTGTGTGGTGGAGCATGAGGCGCTGGCATGTGTCTGGGCAAGTAAACACTGACACATGTAACTTTATGGCCAGGCATTCACACTCCGGATGGACCACCAAGCTCTCACTGCCTTGAAACAGGCACAGGACAAGTTTAAGCTCCAGTCCTTTTTCTCCTCCCCGCTTTGTGTCAGTCACAAACTGGCACCAGCTACTTTCTCCAGGACAGATCCAGTTGGCACGCTAGCCGGCTGCTCCAACTGCCGTATCCTGAATCTCAGCCAGTACCCTTTGGACACCATGAAACTGGGTTTTTTGATGTGGATTTCATTGGGCAGTGTGGTGTGTTTATGTTCGTGTTGGTGTGTTTCCTTTGAAAGTCGGCCTTGGAGAGAGCTACCACGGGCAGCCTGAAGGATAGTCATTCAACTTGGCGTGAAAATTCCTTGTTGAGGAAAGTAGGAGACAACGAGATTGCAGTCCCAGTGTAGAGCTAAGTGATGGCCTTGGTCCTCTAAAGGAAAGTGATTACAACGCCTTCGGACAGTCTTTTCTGAGTTTGTAAACTAGCAGGTATTGCAGGTCGGCCAGGAGATTGAGTGCATGTCCATTTCGCTTTTGCACAGTATGGCAGTCAACCTGGACTGGAGAGGGTGATGTGATGCTGACCACACCAGATGAGACCTAAGTCCATCTATCTTGTCTTTCCCTCGTTGTTATGTGGCTGTTTGTAGTGTGTTTTTGTGCTATTTTTCCCCATACACTCTGGCGGTTGGGGATGCTAGAACAGGAGTGTAAGGTGTTTTATGTCTATTGTTTTGTGTAGTCTGCCCCTTGAAATTGCATATTTATTTTGTTCTTTGGCTGGCTCAGGAGTTTCCCCCTCCCTACATGGCTGGGGGTGGGCCTAAGGAAGGTAATCTAAAGAGGGCGTGAGGGATGTTTAGGGGGTGGGCTCGTTTATTAGGGCTTCCGTTGTTCAATGTATAGTGAGCTAAAATCATTGATGAATTGCTGTGGGCTAGTGCCTCCCTGTTTGTGGGTGTTGCTGGTTAGGTCACCTCCAAAAAGTAGAATTTTCACACACATCAATGTCATGAGTGTATCAAGAATGGTTCACCACCTTGCAAACATCCATCCAATTTCGGTCCTGTGGTCAGTAACACCTCACTAATGTCAGAGGCCAACAGAAGCTGATACAACTTGTGCAGATTAACAGACAGACTACAGTCAGTCAAATAACTTCTGAGCAAAAGTGTGGTGCTGGAAGTCAGAATGCACTACCCTCTATACCTTTTTATGGATGGGGTATGGCAGCTGACGAGCTAACCAAGTTACACTCCTGTCAGATAAATACAAGAAACTGCAGTTGCCGTAGGCTTAAACACAAATGCTGGACAAAGGAGTACTGGAAAAAGATAGCCTGGTCTGATGAATTCTAGTTCCCGCAGTTTCATTCTGATGGGAGGACCAGGATATAGAGAAAACTGCAGGAGTTGGCTAGTGGTAGTGGAGAGATGGTGTGTGTTTTCGTGGCACACATTGGGTCCCCTTTTACAAGTGGAGCAACAAACCTGATACTATATTCTAGCGTAGTGCAACATGGTAACAATACAAACAAAAGGCTGTCATGGCAATTAAACGGTGGGGGGAAAATGCTGTTCTGTGACCAGAAGACAAAGAGAAAAACCTCTATCCAGTTTTATCTGAAATAGCATATTTCATACAGCAATTTTTTTTTTAAATAACAGTCAATACAAAGTTGATTTATAAATTGGCTTCTCCGAAATCATACTTTTTTGAAGAAGACAGATGGCATTTAAGGTCAGGATACTGTTCTGCTTTTATAGAAGGTCTCCTTCACCTTTAAATGTGTGGCCAAGCACTAATTTAGATCAAGGAGTAATTTAGCCAATTAAGCTGTCATGATACTCTTACCATGTATATTTATTATATTGGCCCTTATATGACTTAAAAGGACTTTAAATAGGACTTTTAGATTTGTTTAATTTATACAGTGTAACAAGCCGACCTGTAACAAGCTGGAGAGAATGCGTGGAGCATATTTGCATTCCCTTTCAGGGAATTTTACCGTAATTTTAAAGCCATGAAAACGAAGGCATAACAGAGTTTATGCATGCTGGCTCATTTCAGCTCCTGTTTTGATTGTGCAGAGCAAAGTCCGGCTGTGGGTTTAGTGTCCTTTTGCCTTACAGACACTAAAGGGCAAGGCAAGATTGGAGGTAGGTCATGCCAAGGTACAGCGATTATAGTGCAGACGACACTCATCCCACCGGTGCATTTTTATTAGTTTTTTTCTTTGTCCTAAGCATGTCAGGGAAGCTATTGGCTGAGGCGCAGTGTAGCACTCCACGCGAACTTGGCTCGGGACTAATTGGCGAACCGATCTGAATGTATCTGAATCTATTTTCAGATTTAAAATGTCTAAACTAGTTTTTGGCAACTGGATATTTGTTTATTTGGATGAATGATGAACATATTAGATATTTAAATGACGTTTTAGACCTTTAAATGGGGTCATTTGTTTTAAAATGGCCAAAAATATTTTACACAAGCTATTGGGTTGATAGATAATGACAATCAATATAGACCAATTTTAGATGTTAGAACTCACTCACTGGATTTGAATTATCTGTGGTCATTTGTATGAAAAAGATCTTGTTCTTGAAGGGTTTTAATGGATAATAGCAATATTAACCACAGGCAAAAATAGTTTTTAGAGTAAAAAGTTTTTAAAAAGTAAAATACATGATTGCATTTTAGTTAAAGCTTATGCTACTCAAACTAGGTTAGTCCTGATATTGGGGACTAATATATAATAAGTCAGGTTTACTTAAAAAAAACTGAGTAAACTCATTGCCTTAATTGAGTGAAGTTTAGCTACTCATTTAGGTTTTGTTTGGACAACTTTCTCTGGAGTTAAACTCATAGTTTAAAAAAAAGTACATCTAACTCAGATAGGTTAAGTTACATGTATTATTTTTTTAATTACATTAACTCAAATAGATTAAGTTACATGTATTTTAAAAGTCTAAATCTAATGGGTTAAGTTAAATTAATACATTCTATGAGTTTAGTCAACTTCAGAGACAGTTGTTCTAACAAAAACTAAAACTTAAATTTTTTTTATCTAAATAGGCAATGCATTGTCATAAGTCAAGCAGTACTATGGTGGGTCACAACGTGGAAAAATATGATAATTTGTTTTTACGTCAACATGTAATAAACAATAATGACAATAAAATGTACCCAGAATCTCGCAAATACAAATGGGCCTGCATAAAACTTTTACCCACATTTTCTGGTGACCTTATAAACAACACTGTATCCATTTATCAGAGCTATATTTGCCTCATTCTGAATAGTAGGTGGAGGGACTGGCTCAATGTGACAGCAGTGTGGGCAGGATGGACAACAAAACTGGAATCTGGGATTTTGATGAGACAAGACAACAATTGTAATTAGAAATGTATTACTGACCTCCAACTTCCTTGAAAATAACCCCTTGTAATTCAAGAAGAATTTAAAGTGGCAGAAGATAAACTCAAATTAGTAGGGTACAAGACTGAGAAAGGAGAGGGCACAAATAGTATCTTTATTTTCTTTCTCTGCATGGGGGTAAAAAGAGATGAGAGGTCATGAGATGTGAATCATTTCTACAAAATCATTACTTGTTAGGAATTTGTTTGCCAAGACTGCCTGGCTTAGTGTCACAAATGAAAATAAATAGTGAACCAGATTTTAGGTCAACCTTCATGGTTTATGTTAAAATGAACTTCTCTCGATTCTAACAAGGGTTGCACAATCAGAAAATGCAGCCTTAAACCAATGTGACTATAAAGTAATTGATAAGAGAATCAAAACTTGGAGTTTTTTTTAAGTACATTCTTCATTTAAAAACTTGATTTGTCATTGTTTTGGCTTGAAAACCTTGTACTATTCCTTCTTGTGTTTTCCCTAGTGAAAATTGTGTCCTGTCCCATAAGATCTTAGACAAGATCTCATCATTTTCTTTTTCAACTTTTTATTCAGCTTATTTGCTCCGCTAACGTTAGCTATTAATAATCAAATCAATCAGTCTCATATTTTGATTGAAATGAAATCAACTCAGACAACCAGGTAAAAATATAAAACAATTTATTAACAACAATTGTTTACAAGCAATTGGCAAGGCAACGCACATTGGTAAAAATGGTGGACAAAGGAGTTTGAGAAATGCTAACGAGGAAGAGGAAAATGGTGGATCAATAGTTCTGCCTTTTAGTGACCAAGCTTGGGGTGGACTTATGGACACAGACAAAGAAAAGGCAAAACGATGCATTTATTGATCAATGATTACAATGGTAATGGTACAATGGTTGTTTTTTTATTTATTTTTACTTTGTTGAAAAACTTTTAATCTTTTGAATTAAACTCTTTTGAAAAGTATACTTTTGAGGGTGTTGGTCATGAATATAGAAGTCTAGACCCTGGCAATGACCACTCCAGTATAAAGCGTTTCTTTTTTTTAATTTTGTGTGGAACTTTCTTTTGAATTTCTGTATCGAATGCGTAACAGTGAGATGCTTGAAAAGTAGACAAAGAGAGAAATGAGTGGGGAGGGTGCTAGGCTTGTTTCCAGTGAAACCCACCCTTGAGACAAATAGCATAATATATAATAACAGCATAAATAATTTTATTTTCAGAGGTCCAATGTCCCTCTTTTTTCACCATAGGGCTCCGTATGAAGCCTTCTTAATGACGCATAACTTTCCTTTCGCCAACTTCTGTTTTGATTTTGATTGGTCCTCAAGGTCGATTAAAGTGAAACTAACAAAATTAATCTAACTCTTGTCCCAAGGAACTGCACTTAACCAGCCATTTTGGGGAATTGAGTGTTTTCCATATTTGAATGAACCAGGCAACACTAATGGGGGATTTTTATCCACAGGTAGACTTATAACCAGTATAACCACTTTTTATATGTTTTAAATGCAAGTTTGCGTCTGCTTCTGTTGTTTCATACACCAGCTTATATCATTAAACAACGCTATATTTTGTGTATAAGAAATAAACTCCCCTTCTACTTACATAATGAGTTTTCACAAAGGCCATATATATTTGTCAATCTCTGTCAGGCACTGACAAGTGATAGCAGTAAGTATTTAGTACAATAATAGTAAAACATGGTGACAGTAAATTACTGTTGCAATTGGGGTAGATTTATATCATCACATCAAGCAAAGGATTGTATGGCTAGCTGTCCTAATGTTAGCAATAGCTGGATAGATTAATCTAGCAAGGATATGCAGTCCTTTAAATTGTATTTTTAAATAGTAGAATACCTAGACAGAATTTGTTTTTAAATTATCAACCAGGGCTAGAACATTTATATCTAGCAATGGGAAATTAGGCAGTTTATGCTTAATTGTGTAACATGCATGTTTCATCATGAAAGAAGGATGTGGCATCATACATAATGAAGCACTGTGCTTCTGAAGAAGTGAACAGAATGGTTCATTGCATATGGGAGGAAAACAAATTGTCACCCAAGTCTATATCTTCTTGATACTCACATAACCCAGAGTTTAACAGTAAGAAAATAAGAGGATCTTTCTCTTACAATTTCTCTAAACCACCCGACATTTAACCAGTAAGAGACATTACTGTAAGACCTGTATAATTCACAGGATAAAGGAATGTTCAGAGTTGTGGTTCAGATCATGTGGATGTTTTCATTAAGAGGTTATACTGCCATTTACTATTGCTGGGACTGCCAACTCAAGACAGAAAAGTGCACTAAAGATATTGTCAGAGAACTGTCACCACTTAAATAGTTTTAGTTGATGAAAACTCAAATAATAATAAAAAATTTTTTTCTCAAATAATAATCCCATGGAACTACTTTTTTCACTAATGATTGTGTTAGTTCTGCTGCTAATTTCTGGATTTATGGTCTTATAATAAAGACTGCACTGTTTTTTAAAGCAAAAACTGAAATAAAATGGTTTTATTTAAAACATATAAAGGATTAAAGCCAAGACATTAATGAGACTTTATTGGTCATGTTTCAAATCTTTTAAATTGTGTTTTATAAATCCCTCTTTAGTTTCTAATAATTCTATGTATCTTCAATTCTCCGCCAATAATACTTGATAAAATTAGGTCAAAGTCGCAAAAAGGGAGAATGGGAAATTATGTCATATGTCATTTTTCACCACTGATTCTAATACACTACCCAGTTGAGCGCTGAATCTGGATCCAACCAACTCAAACTGGGATTTCCTCAGCAGCCCTGCAAAGTGGCTGAGCATTGCAGAGGGTGGGGATGAGAACAGCAATGAAAGGAGAGTTTCATTGAGGAGAGGGCAAAAAGCAAAATCAATGTTTTAAATGACTACAGGGGAGCCTTGATCAATTTTATAAATCTTAGAATGCTTTAGATTGATAGTGAACATAGTGAAAGTGTTCAGACGAGTAGTGAATTCACCACACCTCATGAACCCATAAAAAGCCATTAGAAAAATGGTTTCTGATAGAATATCATTATGATAGCCAAAATACCCTTGTCTCAATATAATCACTGTTTTGTGTAATTTTGGTAAAGTGATAGGGAGTCGTTTATCTTTGCCTGTGAGTTGTTCTTTATTAATGCTGATGAGTAGTCACCAAATCAAAGGATGGCCTAGTATGCTGCTCGCTGGACGATCCAGATATCAAAGATGGACTTGAATCCCAGCTATTGAAGCCTTGCTAATGGAATGTTTTAACTTACGGAAGTTGGATCTATGGACTATAAACGCACACACTATAGGAACACAGACCGAGAGATAGCGAGCACCAAATGCATTGCAAAAAGAGGTGAAATTAAACCAGGCAGAGTCGTATGATTTTCATGTTAACTGTCCATTCCTAATCTCATGCAACCAACAGTTGTGTCCATATAAAACTGCAATGTAGGGTTTTTAGGGTAGGGTTCTAGCACAGTCTGGTGGAATTTGTATAGGATTTCATGTCGAAAGCAGTTCATTGTAACAAAAAAGACAATTCATAGTGTAACATAAACGCCCTCTGCTGTCCAGAAAAACGATAACGCTGAAGATACCATGCAATTTGCAAAAACTTTTTAGCACTACATTTAAAGTGTGCTAAAATCGTCATTAACAGATTTTCTTGGCAAGAGGGTTTCAGACTACTTAGAGAAGTCAGAATTGGCTGAGAATTGTAGATTTTATTTATTTTATTTATTTTATTTATTTTATTTATTTTATGTAATATTTGCTCACCCTTCTAAGAAAATTGCCTCTTGACCTAGTTTAGCAAGCCAGATAAGATATCAAGACATTCAAGGATTTTCCATGAATGTATAATCTATAATTTACTCTGTCTTGTCTTAATCAAAAACATAATAATACAAGAGCACAATTGGATTTCATCTTTTTGTCCAACACAGTTGTAGCGAATGTTAATTGAAGAAGTAAAGGAAATTGTCTCACGCCAAGGGGGCTTTGGAGTGCATTGTTGGGTTGGGTCATTACTGCGCTGATCATTGCAACTTTTTTGAATTTATATGTTCTATAATACAGTAGCCTTGATTCATTATTAAACAGTAAAATGTTTATACAGAACAGACGGTTTTATTTATTTAAACAAAAGTTATACACTGATGAGCAAAAACATTATGACCACCTGCCTAATATGCTGTTGGTCCTCTGCGTGTCGCCAAAACATCACCGACCTGCCAAGGCATGGACTCTGCAAGACCCCTGAAGGTGTACTGTGGTATCTGGCACCAAGACATTAGCAGCAGATACTTTAAGTCCTGTAAGTTGTGAGGTGGAGCCGCCGTGGATCGGACTTGTTGGTCAAGCACATCCCACAGATGCTCAATCGGATTGAGATCTGGAGTATTTGGAGGCCAAGGCAACACCTTGAACTCTTCATCATGTTCCTCAAACCATTCCTGAACAATGTTTGGAGTGTGGCAGGGTGCATTATCCTGCTGAAAGAGGCTACTGCCATCAGGGAATACATGCAAAGGGTGTACATGGTCTGCAACAATGCTTAGGTAGGTATCGCGTGTCAGACTGTCTTCCACATGAACGGCGCCCGGGTTTCCCAGCAGAACATTTCCCAGAGCATCAAACTCCCTCCACTGACTTGTCTTCTTCTCACTGTGTATCCTGGTGCCATCACGTCCTCAGGTAACCGGCGCGCACGACAAACACCCTGTCTCCAGTTTGTGGTTTGTTCCTGTCGGTTGGTACTAACCACTGCTGAATGGGAGCACCCCACATGCCTTGCCATTTCAGAGATGCTCTGACTCAGTCATCTGGCCATAACAATTTGGCCCTTGTCAAAGTCTCTCAGGTCTTTACTCCTGCCCATTACTCCTGCATCCAGCACGTTGACTACAATAACTGATTGTTCACTTACCATCTAATATAACCAGACCTTGAAATGTGCCCTTGTTAGGAGATGATCAACGTTATTCGCTTCACCTGTGAGTGGTCATACTAATTTGGCTCATCAGTGTATACACACACACACACACACACACACACACACACGTATTAAACAGATGGAAAACTTACAGCGCACCTGTAACCGATCATAACCTTGATATTTCACCAAAACCTGGCACGGAGTGACAAACAAGAAGTCTGGAAAGGATATTCATCCTGTCAATTACTAATATTAGTTATTGATAACACTTGGTCTTATTGCAATTGTATAACATCTACTATGTCTAATTTATCTTTTATGAAAGAAAGGTGATTTTCTTATCTATACTGTCTTTTAACTATGATAGGGAGTGAAGTTCCACTCACCGCACCGCACTCAGGTTCTTAAAATCAAGAGACTTTGAAGAGAGTCAGCAGAGCTGGCCAGAGACGGAGGTAATTAGACTCATAAGTCTGTGGCTGAGCAGTTGTTTGGTTTCACTATTTATTAATTGTTTAAAAGTTGAGTGTTTGACCGTCAAAAGCTATAAGGCTTTGTGGAATATTTTGACAAATTAATGCTAAATAAAAGGTGAAAACCCTCTATCTGCCTCCTGGATCAGGCAAGCCCTGGCGTGCTAAACACTGTTGTGGAAGGAAGAGAATAATAGGGCCAGGAGTAGACTCTGAAGCCCTAGGGAAGACTGTGGCAGGGATTGATTTTTCGGCCCAGAGGGCTTGCCCCACTGGGAAGTAGCCAGAAAAATGCTGGACGTCTGTTCCCACGTGGAAGGGGATAAGCAGTGGGAGAAAACACTGTCTCAAAAAATGAAGGGGGTGATGATCTGCCAAGCCCTTTGCAGAGTTTGGACACAGGAGGGACACCTGCCCGGAGTTGACGGACCAGTTCAGTAGCAATGAAAAGGAGTGGGTGACCCGATGGCTTTGCCTGGTCCCAACAGGCAGGCAGGGGGAGTCGTCTTCCTGCCTGGAAGAGGCTTCCTTCGCTGGCCCAGGTGTGTGTGAGCCCCTCTCCTGGCTCAAAACGGAACTGCCGCAGCCGTCCCCCTTCAGGCCTGAAGAGGAGCTGCCACTGCCACCACCGCCCTGTGCTACAAAGCCATTAATAAATCCTCATGAAAAAGAGATTATCTGTAAAGATAATATCTGAAATGAACAGACAAATTCAAGGAAAAACCTGCAGTGAGGGTGTCCGGAGGCTCTGTTATGCTGTGGGGGGCATTATCCTGGATGGTTTAGGCCTACTTGTCCCCTTAGAGGGATGGGGTCACTGCAAATCATTACAAAGTTATTCTGAGTGATCACCCTTATCCCATGGTAAACATTTATATCCTGATGGGAGTGGTCTCTTCCACAACTACATCCACAGGGGTCACTGAACAGTTTGATGTGTGTAAAAATAAAGTAAATCATATGCTATGGCCTTCTTCGTCACCAGATCTCAAACAAATTGAACACCTGGGGGGAGATCTTTGACAGCGCTCTCCACCACCATCATCAAATCACCAAATGAGGAATTTATTTTGGAAGAATACTGTTACATCCCTCCAGTTCCATAGACTTGTAAAATATATGCCAAGCTGCACCGAAGCGGTTCTAGTAGTTTGTGGTGACCCAACACCTTACTGAGGCACTTCATGTTGGTTTTTCCTTTAAGTGTCTTTATTTTTAGGCCCTCAATCAAGTTTGTGGTACATACCATTTTTGAGATATTTAAACTGGAATAACACTAGGACAAATCTAAAAGTTCTTAATTTTGGTGGTTGAAATTAAGTGACTCTGACTCAAACTTGAGTGACTCGGACATGGGCAATGGTCCAACAAATGACTCATGGCTCAACTCGAACTTGAAAGTTAAGCTGCTTCAACACTGGATAAGATTAATTCATTGCGACTATGTCCTTAAATAAAGCCATTATTTGAAACCACTTTTATGAAACACCAGTAGAAATGAGTAAAGAAAAGCTCTGGAAAAGAGTATATGATGCACAATATAGCGACTGTAATTAAAACAGATATTAATAATAAATATTACACTAAAATAAAGATTAGTTATAGAGTCTGTGCCCCTTGTTTGATTGCTGGGAATTGATTGCACTTATTTCACTAATTTCAGTAATGTTGTATTTCAAATTTGTATGTTGTATGTTGTTCAAAGGAAGTGGAATTCATTGATGTATATTTTGTGACTTTTAATTAGTGGAAATATCTTATGTAGACGCTTTATTTATATAGATATATATAGCTTGGAAACATAGTTGGGAATTCTCTGAATACAGTCAATGGGTAGCCTACAACTGATTTAGGCAGTAGACCACACTACATTTTCATACCAGTAGAGGGTGAACGTGGACACTTAATCTTCCACCTTCTCCACCACAAGACAAGACAATAGAACTGTAAGCAAAGGGAAAATCTGTCGTACTGAAAAGTGTGCATTTACTAGTGATCATAATCGTCGGCGGCAAGCTCAGAAACAACATGGATGATTGGCTACCGAGTTAGGTATGGTGATGTATTTACAAGAATGCCATCCCTGCACGGCTCTCGTTTGTTTTTACTCTCTCTCTTCTTCAACGTCTGGCAAGCGCTCCCTAAAACCATTCCGTATCAGGAAACACTTGGTGAGTGTGACGTTGAAATTTGTTATTAACCATCGTTGTTTCTCGGAGTAGTGTCTTGCAAACTGCATCGAACATACCGTCTACAATATCTCTGCACATTGATACGAGAGGATACTTTTCATTGGTTCATTATGTAACTGCCGCGCGTTATGCTACAGTAAAATGCACTCGGTTGAACGCAGTTTAGTAGACTACTTAACATAGGCAACCTTCATCTGTGTATAGTTTGAACAAAGGGTTTTTGAATCGCAACTGCCCTCGGTCTAGCAATGAGGTGGGGAAGGGTTGTAATAATACGAAGATCGCAGCAAGCTTTGAAACTGAACAAAGCACCAGTTAACCTAGATACGCACTGTGAGAAGTAAATGGTAATTTATTCGGGTCTTTTGAACATAAACCTAAAGTTTTTTTTCTCTCATTCTTTTTGTTAACTGGAATCCTCAGTCTATCTCCAGGACTACCACTTCGGGATGATTCCATCCAAAACACCTTAAAGCCTTTTAAATCATTGTGATTATGTTGTAAACACGTGCTTAATTTCAGCCGGGAGATGTTTACTAGCATATTTATGAATATATTATATTTACTAAATGTAATTTAGCCTATATGAGAACGTACCTGGATCGTGTTTCACTACATACACCTATAAAGAAAAGTTTATAGAGATGAATTTCATTATGAAGCTTAACGAATCAAAGAGCAATATGGTATTTTTTACTGCTGTTTTAATTGCATTTTCAGTCAAATCAGCTATATTTAGTACCTTTTAAAACGAGCGTGCGCATACAATAAATGTCAAAACGGAGATTTTTTATCCCTGAGGGGGAATTAAATATAATTAATTTTATTATATTAACAGATTATTTTCATAGATTCCTACTTGTGTCTAAAAAACAACCGTACATTAATATTTTATATTTATGCATCGTTTTTCGCTTTGGCGACAGCATGAAAACACGATCTCGCTGTTTTGATTTAAAATAACAAATAAATGTATTTTTTGATAGCATATGCATTGAATACCCAATAATTGCCGTACTCAGGTTTTGTATAGGCTATATGGTAGCGACTATGATTATTAATTTAGGCACTAACTCAAATCATAAAGATTTCCATAACCTATATTTATAATGATTCAAATGCATGCAACATTAGCACAGATTAAAGGAGATTAGATCCCTAATCTATTGCATGGTTCCTTCCGTGAACATGTGGGACTTCGCCGGATCACAACCTGCTGCCTTTTACTCTAGCTTTTATTGACAGACTTAATATAGTGTTGCTCATCTTTCATTTTTGTCTTACATTCTGAGGTACAGTGTTTAAAGTTTATATTTTTTATTTTATTATTACTGTTATTTTTATAAATGTTTTAGGCATGGATATATATATATATATATATATGTGTGTGTTTTTAATTAATATCATTTCTGTATTTGTATAGTTTGTTTATAGCCTAGTTGTGTAAACTGTACTTCGTATGAATTTGCATTGATTGGGCTATGAGCAAACTCACTAGTCACTGATGCAAACACCAGAGGCACATCTTACTTGCTGGTGACCCCCGCTCTTGGTTTTCAGTCAGCTGGGCCCATGATCTGCAGGCAGAGAGCCGACAGAAGCCTGCCTCTTCAATAGACAACAAGGTTTCCTACTTTCCAGCCTGTGTAAGCAAAATGTGGTTTATTTGAGATGATTTATCTTCTCTGATCTGTAGGGCCACAACACTCTTATCAGCATTAATTGGGGAGTTGTGGCTGGTTTACTGTAGCAAATGCGCGGCAGTTACATAATGAACCAATGAAAAGTATCCTCTCGTAAGGGACTTGGGGAGGGGGAAGACTTTGCACGAGTAGACGGAAGCTGTGTTCTTCTGGTTTTACACAACCGAAAACCTTCTAAAATTTTAAAAAGTATTTCTCAGCTTTGAACCCTTACACCCCTGATATGTAAATCCAGGTCACACCAGTCTTCTTTCCTGACTGGACCACTTGTGAACCTGCCAAAATGTCTAAATGTAAAAACAGGCTATTGGACACAGCCCTATGATTTCGATTTTCTGGTTTGAATCCAGGCCATGTCATTTTTCAACTGTTACTAGAATATATCAGGCTGTGGCGCACTATTGGCTGGGGTTCGCCCGAGGACTGCCTGTAAACGGTGAACTCTGCTGACTACCTGGGGTCAGTTGGGTAGCTACGCTGTTGGCGGTTGAGCCATGCCTACCTGCCAGTCTGTGGGCACAAATATTGGATGAGAAATAGAAGAATATGTATAAATCTACTATGAAAGAGGGCTGCTGAGTTAACCCTGGATTGTTGATTAGGCTAGAAGTCATTTAAAATACTTTTATAAATTATTTATTTTTTGTCTGCTTACAAATTATTTGAGACCAGTAATATGCTTTTTGAAAGTATTGGGATGATATGAATAATATTCAGATACTTATTACTAGGGCTGTCAGAGTTAACGTGTTAACGCATGCGATTAATTTCAAATGCTTTACGTCATTCATTTTTTTTTGTCACAATTAACACATTTTTTTGATCCTTAGAACCTTCCATAATTAATATACAACTCCAAGCTTGTTTGTCAATCGACTGCTTGAATTCAGATATAGCTTTGGTGATTTAAATAAGCTTGAAAGCTAAAGTGCTTTTAAACGGCCATTTTTATTGCAAAACCCTTACAGGTGGGTCTTTGGATAAAAGCAAAGTTATTTGCAGCTACTGTAAGGGTGAATTTGTATCACCAAAGTACACAGAGTCTATAAAGTATTATTTACAAGCAAAACACAGTGTTGACGCCGGCATCAGTAGTGTGAGGGCTGGCAATGCAGGACAGCAGCAGCTCTTTTGGAGTTTGTGTGCAGGAGGCAAATGGACAAGTCAACGAGCAGCAAGCTAACAAACGCAATAACATTGTTGGGGATTTAAACTGTGGACGACAACAGGCACACATGTGTTCTAACTTCATCGCTCAGGAAGTAGGCCTATAAACTTTGGCGGAATGAAGAGCTGTAAATTACAGTGAACTTTGGTTAAAAAATAAATGCTTTATAACTTTCTAATACAGATTATTTTGTGTTTCTTTCCATTACAATAAAACACAGTATACCTTTAGACTGCTTAAATGGAAAATTGTTTATTTGGGGCCAAATATGAGCACATGAAAATAAGACCAAAAATGATTTCAAATAATGAATTTGATTGTGCAAGAAATGAAGGGAATTTACTGTTAAGCAGTAGACATGTAATACAAGTCTTCACATTGTTAATGAACTGGAAACTTCAAAACTAAGAAACTCCAAGCTTTGGGTGCTCAGTTGCAATAGTAAAAAAAAAAAAAAAAATGCACTATAGGCTAATAAAATACTTTCCCGCTTTGCAAACGCATAGATTTCCATGGAAAAAAGTATCAGGATAACTCTTGATATACTTGGGTAGCTGATGGCCAAAATGAGCCTTTGTCAGAACTTGGGACTAATAAAGCCAATTCAACTGCATGTTTAGAAAATGGTAGGCAGAGCAGCCAGGACCAGGCCTGATCAATTGTCATAATATAACCAATACCAATCAATTCTACAAAGCCAGTAAAATGCCTATGGGGGAAAAAAAAACTTTACATACAGAAATATGTGGTGATAGCATAAGAAATAGAATTAACATTTTCTTTCCTTTTTTCTCTTTACAGTGGTGCTGATCAGAGTTCAGGTTTTTGACAACAGTGACCTTTTACCCTTGGTTGACGCTGCAGTAGAAGTTTATGGGAACCACTCTACATTGGCATCTAGTAAAACGGGAAGTGATGGCATGCTTATGGTCAGCTTCCAGTACACACCAAGGACATGGATTATGGTTACTGCATCCAAGAGGGGCTATGTGGCAAATTCTACCCCCTGGCATGCCAGCAGCATTCCCTGTGAGTTACTAAAGCTATTAGCTAGTCTATTTTGCTAGTAGTTTGGCTGTATCCTAACTGCATGACTTCACGATTACACCAAATGTATTGTAGCTCTATTTGGATAAAAAATTGCCTCCCCATTGAATTGAAGAATGCTTTAATATGTTAGGGGATGTGTAGTGGTTTATACATTTATGAATCTGTTGCAGTTGCAAAATGACTTGTCCCTGCAAAACAAATACTGCTTACTAATATAGATACAGTGAAAAATGTTTGAGGTTTGGACATTTAAAAAGCTTGTGTAAATGGAATGATTGGTATATATTGAGTAGAAAACTTCTACTAGCATCCATATTTTTTCAGCTGTTTCATACAAATCAGGCTGTTTGAAACACCAATCAAGCAACAAACATCTGTATCACTCTAGAAAAATGCCTTAGGGTGCTGTTGTCAAGAGCAGCTGGATGCCATGTTTTGCAGCATTGCTCCTCAGTTCCTTGAACCAGACAAATATTATTCATCCATGCAGCATTGTACGACAGGCCCATTGATTTTGGAGAGCTGGAACTCGTCCTGTTGCGTGGCTGCAATGTGTTTAAAACACTTGTCTTGTCTGCAGTTGAGCTAAATAAGAGAAATTACATTATTGCTGTGTGCCATGTACCAGTGCACAAATCTGTGGTTTACTGTTTTCCAGGCAAATGGCAAGCGTGTATCAGCTTTTGATTTAAAATCCCTCCCTCTGTTGATTAATTTACAGCACTACTATGTGTAAACTGCCTGAGGCTAATTCCCGATTAAAGGGTCCTCTCTGATCGGGGTGGGAAATAATTGGTTTATTCCTGTTTCGCAGTCATTATTAGTGCTACTGTTTCTGAGTTGGACATACATCGATAAAACTTCCTAAGAACGATTAGTGTCTCTGTATAATAGTGGATTGATTTGTCATGCATTTTAGTATGAGCATCCATTTGTTTGTAATGGTCTTCTTTTTGAAAAAACCTACACCAGACTAACATAATGGCTTTGCCTAAAATGACTAAACCATTCTAAAAGGTTGCCTTTCTCCATCCCATGTACCCTTTTTCTTCTACTGTCTGAGAGCAGTCTTTAGAAAGGTATAACTTCAAAGTCTTTACTGCTTGTAAGGAATTATTTCTCACCCGAAAATGCCAAGAGGTTTCCTGTCGCTATCTTGACAGGATTTAAATAAATGTTGCATCATTTCATCCTAAAAACTGTTTCAATATCGAAAAAGTGCAGGAGGAACTTGGCTTTCTCAGCATATTTTAAAAATGGAAAACTTAGCTTAATCATTTTACTCTTAATCAATGTGCTTCTGTGTTCAAAGCAATGGTTACAATGGTTTAGACTATTATTTATTTTATTCCTAATTTATTCCGAAACAGAGCCCTTTTCTTTCCCATGCATAGGGCAGTGATCTTCTCTGTGCTACTTTGGACCGCTGATTTCTCTACTGAAGTGAATATTTAACAGCAGGCCTTCTTATTCCTGACATCCATTTCCCTTTTTATGTGATGGTGATTTTCTTCTCCACAGCAGGAGCAACATGCTGTGTTTTTTGGTATTAATGACCAAGCAAGCAACACATGCTTGAAGTTATTCGAAAGCCAGGAGGGTGACATTTATAATTTTTTATTATATATATTTTTTAAATCGCAAATACAACCAACACATCATAGATGCATTTAGAGTTTGTACTAAATTCACGCTGTAAAATTAATGGCCTGATCATGAAAATTCAGCTATTTTTCAGTCAGGCATTTCTGTTTTTTGCATGTAAAAAGCTCCATTGTCTTCCATTCTTTCAGTGCATTATTTCCCACTCTAGTTGCAGACTTTAATTGGGGTTGTTGTGCCCTGTTAGTTTAGGAGATAGAAACAAGGTATAAAACGAATCGCATACTTCAAACTGCTGTAATGTTGTTCAAAAGTCTCAACCTCATCCGGACCTTAATGAAGGCATCACAAAAAGTTAATGAATCAATCTAAACTGATTGTTATACAACATTTTTGGATTCTCTTGTCGGATGCCAGAGGGGACAGGTTTTTATTTCCCTGGGTATATAATATCTGCTCAGTCTTCTGTTCAGTTTCTTAAAGATCATTAACCAAGTCTTCCGTCAGATAATTCAGACTGCTGAATTCTTCATTTCAATGTCATAGATGGCACTCTCTTCCATGCACTAGGATCTGATGCATTGGGGAATTCTTTCCCATTTGGTTTTCTGATGAATAAGAGAAGGGCATGTTGTACATAAACCAATGCCAGTGGCATTATCACACATTCATTTGAGACGGATGATCATTAATAGGGATGCTTAATCAGTATTAATCTTTCCACTGACAAATTTCATCATTTGATATTGTACGACTAATTTGCAGATTACGAATATTTGCCTACACTAATTGGAAGTACAAAACCACTAATGGATATTTCTTGTGTCATTTCTCTTGCAGTATATTCATCAGTCAGCCTCTACCTCCTTCCCCAGAGGCCGGCTACCCTCATCTTTTATGATGACATAGTCCAAGTGTTGCAAGGATCCCCAGGTAAATTACTATCTAGTTGGTTCACATTTTTTATTAGCTAGTCACCATAGTTATAAAAGTTTTGAGTGGAACCATCCTCACTAAAAGGCTCGTTACCTTCTTCATAGCAACATTATGGTTCAAGATATCCATACTAGTGGTGCCTGGAATATCCTGGGATTCAAATTTTTATTGTCTCTCAGTATCTCATCTCCATTCAGCCTGACAAAGAGATATTGGTAATTCGTTTTGGCATGCTCCCTTGAAAACTGATTATGCTAATAAATTACTGCCAGCAAAATGGGCTCTTTTTACATGAGAGTTCAAATACACAGCATCCTCATTTTCTGAATAATACAAGTGTTTGTGCTTGGCAGTACAGAGGATTTATTTTGTCTCCTCTAATGTTATTTAATTGTGTCGTATTGCTTTACAAGCTCAAAATGAACAGTGTTCTGCTGTACTCAAATGTAATTATTCTCAGTCAACTATGTCCCGTTTCATTTGTCTGTATGAAGAGTCTTTAATGTCTTAACTACATTCATGTGACTTGGGGATATGGAATGTGTCTGCGTAGGTTTGAGGAGCAGCGTAGCTTCACAGCATTCAACCCGGTGAAGAATGTCCACAGTAGATTTCAGTTTATTTTTTCTTTTTTTGACCTGGGCCTTATTCATCTTCACAATGTCCCCTCTCATGGAAAGTGAGGAAAACCTCTGACTACGGTCGGGAATTCTTTTGTTGTTTAGTTAAGGATAACCGGTCCTAGGAGATGGAGAACTACTTGTTTCCTACCCTCACTGTGACTTATTTTATTTTACACCCAGGGAGTAATATTGCTACATCTTTTCTAATTAATCCAAGGGAGAGTTCTTTGAAGCTTTGAAAAGTCGGTTATAACTGGCAAGGCGCCCAAGAATCCAAAAGAGCCACTGTTTAGTGAGGAGCAAGAAGGAATTACTTCCTACCTACTCCACTGCATATTCCACCCTACTGATTATGGTCTGTCTCTGCTTCTGGATCCGAGCACTATCCAGTTGCTTTCTTCACATTTATGAAAGTCTTCATCTGTCCATCTGTCCCCTTTGAGTAGTTTTGATAATGTTGTGGATGCATATGCCCCAAAACAAACCCACAAATAAAAACGGTGTCTGATCTTGAACAATTAACACAAATAGAGGGCAGGTTAAAGATCAGTTTCCTGGGGTCTGTTTTACCAATTTCAATTTAAAAGCTGTTAGATGACCCATCACGCTAGCAAGCATTATAATTGCTTATCCTGCATGGGACATTTTTTTAATTAGATGTGTGTTAATCTAGTTTAGAATGCAACAAAGTGTGCTTGGAGACATAAGAGATGTCCAAGGCTTGGAGGTGGGGAGAAGAGGGGTGAACTGTGCTCCATGAAAGACATAGTAGGGCCAGAGACTGTAAATTAAAATCCCAGATTTTCACCATGCAGTGATGGAACAAAGTCTGGCATGGATTTCCAACCATCTGCCATGAACGCTTCTGAGCTTATCGTCTGGTTTGGGATTTCAGAGGTGATGGGAGGCGACGGTTCCCCCTGATTAGAAGCCTGTCTGTGGTATTATTGGGGTGTGAAAATGAGAACATGGCAAAGGGCACAGACGGCCTTGGAAAATGCTAGGGGGACCAGAAAATGCTGGTTGCATCTGGGCCCCACCTTTGCAAATAAACTTAGGGAATTTTTGTTATAACAAGAGAGCTGGGACAGCTTGACCCGAAGTGCAGTGTGTCAGACCATCTACCTCTTGGTTTCACTGTATACCTAATTACGCTATTAATACAAAATATAATGCATTATATTTAATATATTAAATATTATAGCCCAAATAGTGCAAATTGTCTATTGGTCGTGTCCTTTTCTCAACTTGTAAAAATTTAAACACCATTGTAGATAACACCCACGTTCAAAGCTGGCAGTCTCAGAATGAAGCCCTTTCCCATTCTAGGTGCGAGTAACCAGCCATGGGTCCAGTTCAAGAGAAGTGCAGTCCACCTGCCCATCAACTCCTCCTACACAGATTTGTCGGCCGTGCTGACTGTCACCAAGAGCCAGAATGAGTTTGGAGGTTTCCCTTACCTGCTGGGCCATGAGAGTAATGGCACAGGTGAGTTGTAGAGAAAGTCAATCAATCAATCAATCAATCAAACGTTATTTGTTCTAGTGCAAATTCACAAACAGAATTTGTCTCAAAGCGCTTAACCAATTTCCAAACTTACAGACCTGATTTGGTCATCATTATCTTGGACAAACTGAAATCTGATAGGTATGATTTAAACCAGGAAGGTGCACTTTCTATAATACCAATTTACTTTTATAGCCTATTTAAAGGGATCTGGTGTTCAATAATGTCAAAGGCAGCCCTAAGGTTAACAAGTACTTGAGAGCTGTTATCAGAGACTATAGGGATATCACTGACAACTTTAAGGTCTCAGTACTATTGTCTGCAAGAAAAGCTGGCTGTAGATTATCATAGATATTGTTATCTTCTAGGAAAGTAATCTGTTGAGCAAGAGTTTTTTTTTCTCAAGTATTTTACATAGGGCCAAATTTTGGGCCCAGGTTTGGTTTTTTCCTTCTAATTTTATCGATTTAGGAACATAGCCTCATGTTAGCGATGTGTTCAGGATATTAAGTATAGGTGAAGAAAGTGCTGGGAGGAGATCAAAAATCCATAAAATCCATGTCTCTTGCTTCTAGACTAGACTTGCTTCAGAACACCAACAATGTTGACTGTATCACGGTGCTCTGGAAGATTGTTGTTTCATCACCGAAATCAATGGGGAACAACGCCAATGAGATCCATGATGATCTGCAGATGTGCAAATGATGGTTGATATGGTTATGATGTTGATGATCGGCCCTCTTTGTGTGCACAGGGGGAAACGGCAGTTGGGTGGACCTCACGGCAGTGGCGGCGATCAGCACTCATCTCTTCACCTACAATGGAAACGCCATCCAGGTGTCAGAGCCAATCCACTTCTCTGTCCCCCTGCCCTCCGATAGCCTGGTAAAGTCTGCCACTAGCATCCCCCTTTGGGGGTTTGATGGCAAAACAGGTGAGGGGTCAACTGACTAGCTTTAAATATATAACAATTACTGAAAAACTGTAAAAACTCATTTTTACCTGAAAAAACATAGTCATGAGAATGTTTGATAGCCTGAACCAAACATGTTCTCTATCTCCTCCACATGGATGACATAATGTATGTGTTCCAGGGTACTTGGAGCTACTCTGGGAGGCTGCTACTGTAACAAAGGAGGCCATTCCCAATTTCTATAATGCGGTTGGCATCTGGAGACTTTGTTCGTATTGTGCACCAGTTGGCCACTAATGTGCATTTTACTGTGTTATACTCAGGTGCCTCCATGCTTTCCAACGGCCATTTTCAGTTTCTCTGGGTCATCTATGACCTGTTCTTGGTGAAGGGTTCAGATGCCTGCTGGCTAATTTTCTTCTGTTTTAGTTTAAAATGGCTCTTAGTTGACTTGGCTTTTCCAGTACTGCTCACCAATTTATTTGTCAGGGAAACATCACGGTAATGAAAGAGTTTTATTACTACTCAGCAGGGGAGCAGAAATCTTTTATCTGTATTTTTTTGTCTTTGTTGGTCGATTTTGCTGTGTTAGGGATGGTGTTCTGGGATGCTCTAGTACAGCCCCAAGCAGGAAGCTGTATTTATGATCCCTATACTGATTTATTACTGAAACTATTAAAATAACTGTGGGAAAGACAATTATAGACTAGAGTATTTACAAGCCATGTGCAGTCAAGTAAAAACTACTAGAATAACAACAAATTGTTTTTGTATGTACTTTATTAATAGTGACATGCAAGTAATAGCAACTTTTTGCCAGTTAAATTGATCAAATCCTGTTTTGATCCTGTAGATTAAATTAATAACTTTTAATGAAGATGATGCTCTTGCTAAGTTAAAGAGCCACAGTACTATGTATGTAACACAGTACTAATACGGTAAGTTTTGTTAGGTAAAGCAATAAATTAGTGCCTTCAAAATATTCTGTCTAATTAAAGGCTCTATCTTTTAATTGTTCCATAAAATGGATGTCCTAACATATTTTTATTTTAATCTCTTAGAGCAAATAATTTAAAATTTGTTTTTGGCAAAGCATTAGTTCTATTTAACAAAGACCTAATAATAAAGTATATTAGACTATGAGCTTAATTATTGTTTGACATTGCTCTTCAAATCCGTTCACAAGAGGTAAATTGAAGATTTTAGAATGTTTTTCTAATATCTTAGAATGTTTGAAATGCTCTGATCGTGATTACTTAAGAGACTGGAATATGGTTACACGTTTTTCAGGTTAGAGCTGTAATTTAAATAATATATCAGACACCAACAGAAACGGCTACTTGATGAGAAAAGGTCGAAGGAGAATGGGGGGGAAAAAAAATGCAAGCCAACAAACACAAACAGGCAAATAACTGCGCAGTAAAACAATGGTGTGCTGAACGGTATCTCAGAACACACAACTCACCCGTCCATGGACGCACTTTGTCTGGTGTCAATGGTACAGGCTGAAGGTGGTGGTGTAATGGTGTGGGGAATGTTTTTCTGGAACACATAAGGTCCCTTTATACCAACTGAGTAACATTTGAATGCCATAGCTTATCTGAATATTGTTACTGATCAGGTGCATCCATTCATAGCTACAGTTTACCCTTCGTTACATGGATATTTACAGCAGGAGAATACGCCATGCCGCAAAGCATGCCTCTGTGTAGTTCCAGGAACATAACAGCTAGTTCAGTTTACTTGAACTTGACAGGTGGACTGTAGAGCATTGTACTTGATACTACCAACACACTTCTTACTTGTGGCATGAATTATTAACTGTATATGACTATAACAGGCAGTGCTGTGAGTTACCTTTTGACCTTTTTCAACTAATATTTGTCGTTTTGCAGGACTCTGGGTTAGGAACGGGACCGGGTACATTAAAAAAGAGGGAGAGCAGCTGGTGTGGAGTTTTGTTGCTGCACAGCTGGGGAACTGGGTAGCAGCGGTCCCCTCTTCAGAAGGTAACAACAGCCTTACCCTATGCTGGCATGAAATGTTACACCATTCCTGAAACGTGACTTCATGGGTCAGCACTACCCTTTACAAGAACCGAACCACATGAAAGATGTCTGAAGAGGTGTTCTGTGATTGAGATTTGCGGATTTGTATCTGGATCTTGTAATTTGCAGACTAGAAGCCCTGAGCAGTGGCAAATATTTGGCTCCACATGGGGATTGGAGGGAAGGAGTCAGCAGGGCTTCTCTCAGCTCCATAGAGGAGACAAGTCATAGACTCACTGCACAACATGTGTGGTGTGGCGATTAATTAGAACACATGCAGATTCCAAATTTGGTTAAAGGAAGGCATTCATTGTTGATTCCAAGGAAAGAAATTGTGGTTGTGTTTAAATTAGCTGTCAGTTTTTGTTCCACTGTCCCAACTCCAGTTTTAAATACTGCCCTTAATCCCCAACATATGGGGAATTAGAGGCACACTGGTAAACATTGGTATAGTGATTTAGAGACAATGAAGTAGATTATTTAGGGCAGCATAAAAGCTACTGAATTAGGAATCTCTCTGACCCGAGTTAGGGATCTCTGTTTTAAAGGATGGTGAGGTTCCAACTTCATAAATTCATGGAGATTACTGCCTTTCAGTTGTGGGTCTGAACCTCACGGGGCTGCAAGACATTGCCGCCTACCACACCATCTTCCTGCTCACGATCCTTGGCTCAGTGGCCCTAGTGGTCCTCATCTTGCTCTGTCTGCTGCTCTACTACTGCAGGTATGGACTCACTAGAAACAGGACTAGTGAGGGATCCAGATTTTTAAAAATCAACGCAGATTCAGTATCACTAACAACATACTCTAGCATCTCTGCTTTCTTCTTGAATTTGTATTATAAAGTTAAAATGTCCAAGTTTTAGAGACTTGAAACTGTCATAAACACTCATAATTAATTATTGCCTGAATTTAAACATTTCTGTATTTTAAATGTTCTTTTCTGAATATGTTATTCCTCCTTTATGTTCCAGGAGGAGGTGTCTAAAACCACGGCAGCATCTCCGTAAGATGCACGCCTCATGCACACTGGACCCTTCCAAGCGAGACCAGGGCACTTCCACCTCCCATCTCAACCTCATCAGTGGCGGCACCATCGAGACTGCATCATTCTATGGCGATATAGACCCCATCAAGTCAGACTTTGTTTCCTCGCAGGACTTACAGACTTCCCGGGAGGAGTTTTTAAGGCACGTCCCTGCCCAAAAGTTGCGCCACATGAAGTTCAGCGCCGGTACAAGGACACCGCGGTGCGAGAGCATCGCTATGAAAGTAACCCGCTCCATGGACACCAACAACCTGGACCCCCCACTGCTTTGCGATGACTACACCAGAGGTTCAAGCTCCATGAAAAACAAGGGGAGTGACAGCTATTGCCACCACAACGCCAATGATAACCAGGGCTACGCTTCTGATCCCCCATCGCCACCACACTTCACCAGCCAATACCAGAACCACAGGCTAGGAAGCAGTAATCCTGCCGAGTACTCCATATTGCAGTCCACGGATCACTCCGGTCATCCCACTTCCCTTAGCACGCAGCCTGGTCAGTTTATCTTCTGTGGCTCCATCGACCAGATGAACGAGACCATGTACAGGAGCATGGTTCCCACCCTGGTCATTCCGGCTCACTACATGCAGCCGTCTCCTGGCTTCTCTGGGGTGGACAAGGAGGCAGAGCTGCAGCAGCAGCAACAGAAGAAAAAGATGGATGACCAACAGGTGAGCATGTCCATTCAGCAACAGCAGCTGGCCAACCCACCCAGTGAGGACCCTCAAGGTCAAGGGTGGACCTCCGATCCATCTTCGGGCCCCATGCGAATCCCTGTTCTCTTCAACGACTCGACCATGGCTCAGATGAACGGGGAGCTGCAGGCCCTGACAGAGAAGAAGCTGTTAGAGTTGGGAGTGAAACAGCATCCCAGGGCCTGGTTCATCTCCCTGGATGGGCGCTCCAACTCCCATGTGCGCCACTCCTACATTGACCCGGGCAATGAGCGCAGTAGGCGTGGCAGCAGTGACACTGGCCTGGACTTGGGAGTTACAGTCGAAGAGGGCAGGACAGCAAAATACCACAAGAAAGGAGAAAGGAGTAGCAGCAGAGGTGGCATCGAGCGCAAAGGCCATGGCAACAAGGCCTGCAGTAAACTATCCTCTGTGGATGACACACAGCCCAGCAGCAGCGAAAGCCACACAGCCTTGTGCTCGCCAGAAGACAACTCCCTCACCCCAGTGTTGGACGAGGTCCAGGTGCCCCCTGGCGCCACCATTCCCCGGTGGAGCCACAGTCGGGTCAGCAGCTCTCGCAGCAGTAACAGCGAGACCCGGCAAGACTCTTGGACCAGCCCTGAAGACGAGATTCACCAAGATGACAGGGACGATGAGGGTGAGAATAAGAAGAGCCCCTGGCAAAGGCGTGAGGAGAGGCCGCTCATGGTCTTCAATGTGAAAAAGTAGAGGGGCTTCCCTTGTTAACAGGATCCTTAAATGGTGTGGGAAGGGGTGATTCTCCCTCGGCCTGATCTGGTCTGCTTCCGTGATATTTAAAGAAAGTGGTATTAGGCAAAGAAGAAGAAAAAAAACAGTTGCATGGGAAACCAGAGAAAAGCACCACTAAGACACTGTGTGAAGACCATGATTTATTTAAGCCTTGTTGGTAATTGTTAATTAGCCTCGTGTTATGGGTGGTCCTGTGTGCTGTAAACTTCAGCTATAACCTTCTTTTTTCTCTTATGAGATCTGTCTCAAGAAATGATCCATTTTAAATTGACTTCGGGCACAACCAGATTCCTGTGGATAAAGAAACAAATCAGGAATATAAAGTTGGAGATGAAGGTTGTATTTTTTAATTTTATTTTTACTTCATTCTTTTTAGACGGAGTTGGAAATGAACAGTACTCTGTGGAATTATGAGCAACATCAATTATCAACAAGGCCGCCTTTGCAACTGCAGCCCATTGGCACGCATGCTTCCTCAGAGGACAGAGTACAGGATTGCAAACATGGTTTTACAAGAATTCTTTCTTTCTTTTTTTCTTTTAAACAATAGTCTTATTACCATACTCAGGTGTGTCTACACTAGCTGTTTCCCTCAGAAGCACTTCAAAATGAAAAGCAGCCTTGTAAGAACACTTACCAGGTGGTGTTGTCAAGGTCTTAATGGGAAAAGGAAATGGATGTGAATATGTTTCTTTCAATCTGACTGAATGTACTGAACTTCATTACAGGGCTGACAGTGTTTTCTAAGGCATTCCGTGGATGTGGCCATAGATTAAGTGAAGTTAAGATTTAAGTTTATGCTCAATGTCAAAATCAAGTCCAAAAACTTGAGGTAGCCAACGTGATTTATAGGACACAACAATTTGTTGCAACTGGGCTTTTAACCTGTTTACTTATGACACAAGAATACAAAAATGTTTACCATCAGCCACTGTTGTGTGCGTGAAATAATTATTAGTGACTGGAGCAATTCTGCTAACTTTTAAAAAATATATTTTCATCTTTCAGGAAGATAATTTTCTAATTAATTTAATTCAATCCTATGGTCTAAACATTAGGACATTTGGTGTGGTCTGCTTTGGAAACAAGTGCCTTCTTTTGCATAAGTGCTGTGGCTGGCAATGAAGGCATTTGGTTGAAGAGGCATGACGCGTGCAGACAAAACTGGGTCATTCAGATAGACAGGCACTGCTATTTGATTCAGGGCTATCCAGTTAAAATTATTTGAGTGATCATTGATGTTATTTTCTTCCAGAATCCCCAAAAGTTTGAGAAAGGCAAGCAAAAAATATGAGATTCTATGAAAAATATATGCATGCATACTGTAGAGTAGAATTTAAAAAAAAGGATATATCATTTTTAAATTGTATCAATACTAGAATGCTTAAACAACCTGGAAGTTAAGGTCATCAGATTCAGATGGCAAGTTTGTATATTGGAATCTGGTACTAATAAAATGTCGTTTTTTTCCCTTTGCGTGCATATTTAACTTTTCACCTAATTCTCAAAAAAGCACCACTGATTAATTTCCGAACAGGGGAATTTTGTGTTTTTGCTGCTTTAAATCAACGTAGAAAAAACTACATTGATGGTAGCCCTGAAATTAATAAATATTCCTCTTTATAAGTTATTTTCAAAAGCTATCACTCATGTTAATTTTCACACTGCCCAGTTTAGGAAGTAACAACCAAGATTTGTCTGAAGTTTTAAACACTTCATTAACCAGCAAGTCTGCCTAGTATTTCTGAGTCCTTGGGTATGGTTAACCTTCTTCATGGGGTTTTAAAATGTGTTTTCTTATTTATTAGATATACAAGTTCATAATAAAACAGTCTGATTCACGTGCTACACAATTTTATGTGTAATAACTGTAGAACAGCGAATAAGGGTGGTAATTGTTTGCAAAAAGTTACCAGCTCATATATGAAACAAATTTTGCAGATATGGACCTAGTTGCATTTTCTCAGTAACTGATTATTTTTTTAATTATTCGTTAATTATTCAAGCCATGTTGTATAATAGCTGTCACTATAGATTTTCTCAGTGTAGCTAGATGTTTACTGTTGTCCAAAGAAACATGGTTTTACTCTCAAGTTTACTCCCTTTTCCTTGATGCATGCTTAAGATGTTTTTTGCTGAGTTTTTCCTCTATTAAGAGTAGCTGTGTTTTTACTACATTTTCAAGAGTCAATGTGGGAATAGCCCTAAAATTGGGAAAACCATTTATAAAATATTTATATATATAATCCATATTTAAGTTTATGTAAAAATGGGGGTGCTGAAATGCAAAAGATTTTTTTACTTGCCTTTAGTTTGCGGAACTCGTGTGTCATTGGCATTACATTTTTATGCTGTACATACTGCAGTGATGAATGGGAATGTAAAAATAACATATGTGCGCAGGCTGAAAATAAAACCACTTCCTCAGAGGTTTTTAAGGTCCTGATTATACCAAAAGTGATAAGGCTGTATAGCATAGGAATTGCTTATTGATGTTATTGGCTGGTGTCATTAAAAATGCAGAGTTCAAACTGTCAAACGCGTATACATTTAAACGCATATTTAGTCAGACTAAACCAGTTTGTCCAATTGGTTTACTGGGTGCTAATATTCTGACGGACACCAATTTGTGCATATAATTAAAATTCATGTTTCAGATTGTTTATTAAATTATTTTCATAAAATAAATTACTGATTTGAATGATTGATTAGTGTCTCAATCTTCCATTAAGTGGTAAAGCACGGAATGGTTTAAAGGAACATTTTTTTAATTCAATTTTCTCCATGAATAAGAGATACAATGCTTTATCATGACCATTGTAGAATTTTCCGATGTGTCAGAATGCGAGTCATGTGGCTGCTTTGTGTCACTAATAAATATTAAACTAGCATTAAGTATTCTGTGGTGTAGAGCAGAGGTTCTCACACTGGGGTCCTTAGAGACTGCCCAGGGGGCCCGCAAACTAAGTACATTTTATACACTTGTCAGTCAGTTTCTCCGTAGGGGGTCAGTGATTAATGTGGCATGTGAAAAAGGGTCCAACAAAAAAAGTTTGAGAACCCCTGGTCTAGAGAACATCCAGCTTCTTTATGAACACTGCACATAAATAAATTGCATATCGTTTTTGGAGAAGTTCATATCCTTCAAAAAAATAAAACTTGACAAAATGACAGCATTTAATTTTATAATTTGATAGTCAAAACGGTTAGTTAAAATACTTAAATGACAGCACTGCATATCAAATAAAATTACAATTTTACAGGAAAAAAAAAAAAGTACAAAAAAAAAATACAAACAGAAAATAAGTCATCCTTCCATGACAGTGTGGCCCACGACACTTTTTGTCCTCTCTGGCCAAGTGGAAACAGACAGGTTTGAAATACTAAGCTTATTTAGCTCACAGTGAGCATTTGACTAAGGTAATCTCAGGCTTTTCAACTTACCGCTGAATCAGAAGAAAAACATTGATTTTAAAACTAGACATGAACAGTGGCAGGGTAGATACCCAATCAGAAAAGCTTACATGTTGCTATACTCAAAATAATCAAGAATGGAAAGTAAAAAACAGCTGGGACCATCATGCTGATACATATTCTAGTTGTTGCTAAACTTAATCATAACTTAAAACCATGGATAAATCAAAGTACTTTCTTTGAAGAAAAAAAATAACCCAAACTTTTCCATTTCGACTACTCAACTTGCATGCAATGTTCCAGTGACACAAGCAGCATTGTCTCTGTACAGAAAGAGGAATGTCAATATTACATTCTCATCCTTTCTAATCACCACCAAGTGATAACCCACCCGTCTTCCTCCAGATCTCATTAACAAGTAATAATTCACAGACAAAATCAGTTTTAACGCAAACGTACAGGATTACACTAGAGCAGGGATCCCGTTTCACATTGCAGAGCAAGTTGCACTGAGCTGAAGAAATGGCACGCCGTTTTCTGCACAGGAAGTGAGAGCATCAGATCAACGGTCCGTCTCCTTTCCATTATTCAGCATGGGCTACATGCCCCTTTGTTGATCTGTTACTTTGCAGCAATGCCTGGTCCATTTACCTCGACAAAATCCTCAAAAACCTCAGTGTTCCTATGGCATTAGATCGATGTGATATTTTACATTTATATAAAATGCCCCCCACATAGTTTACAGGCATAAAAGGTGCAAGCCCAGAGTCACGTATCTATGCAAAGAATAGATTAATAAAATGCACAACTCATTGAGGGAAAATAAATAAAAATGCCTTGTCCCGAGGCATCTCGTCAACAATGCCTTAGTTTCAAAATCCAAGCAGTTTAAACCCCCACTGCAGTCCAATCGGAAGTGGTTTTCTCTACTAAGCGATTGACAGTTTGAGTCATGGTCATCTTTGTCTATATAGGGATTAATGGCTTGATGTCTGCTCAGTGTTTCTGTCAGCATACAAAGAGCTGTAGGATTTCTCCAGACACTGGCATTCCATAAAGAAGTGAAAACAATACACATGCAAAAGAACTTCCCAAATTCCATATTGCAACAACTGGACTGCCACAAGTGAACTTCAGTAAAAAATAAAATTATCAATTTAAATGTCGCATGGTTTTGCCACAGCTCTAGAATTAGCTCTAGTCTCCTCCGCTATTGATAAATTACATGGAATCATTCTGCAGAAAGCTTCTACAGTATTAAAAAGGTTTCTGTTTACTTCTGTGGTATACAGTGGGGGAAATAAGTATTCAACATTTCAACAATATTGTCATGAAACTTTTTATATTGCACATAACTTTTTTCATGGATTGGAATGTTATGATTTCTTTAGCTGTCTTTATTGAGTAAATACCAATGTCTGTTCTGAATTTCATGTGAATAGCTGCATTGGAAATGTGTATGACAATATTTGTTGACGTGTTGAATACTTATTTTCCCCACTGTATATAGAAAAAATAAACAGATAAACCACAATTTTGAACCATGTCCGAATTCCTGCTCCCAGGTCAGGCTGCCGGGGTTGCCATTCACAACGCCTGTAACGCTTGCTCCTGATTTAGCCTCTGGAAGAAGGTTTTTCCAAACTCGTAGGTGCTAATCATGACCGCACAGGCTGGAGCCACCTTTATCACTCTGGGCATTAAACCTGGGGACAAAGAGACTTTCTTCATTCCCTGCTCCTGCACTGAAAATGCAGTGACTAGGATCCCCCGCCCCCCCGTTTTTTTTATAGTAACTTATGTAGGAACTAAAAATATATTCTAACAGTGCAATTAACCTTAATAACACCGTTTTGCACTTGTACTGGACTCAATGCCCACCATGCAGTCACGCTTACATGCAAATACATCCAAACTAAATCGGAATGTAAACCATGATCTCCAACTCAAACACCTTTTGATTCATGCTTAAACACCAGTATTAATATTTAGATCGTCAGAGTCACAGCTGATATAGTATACACAAACACCATACTAAGAGTTTTGTATAAAACAGCTAGTCCCTGGTTCTCACCTGCAAACAAACCCCTGTACCCCGACTCGGCACAGATTGTCTTCATGATGTGCCAGGTGGACGACGGGTTCTTAGCAGCACCTGTGAAGAGGATATTGCAGAGTCAGGTGCTGCACAAAAACTGTTAGTGCATCCCATGAGCAAACCCAGTCAGAGCACAGGTCAGGACTTGGTACATTAAGCCCTTCCATTGTAAGCAACGCCCACTTTACATTATCATTCCCAAACACACCCTTCCCCCTCCCCAAAGGAAAAATAAATAATTAAGACAGTCCATAAATAACAGATCTTTTAAAACGTTGCCAAGTCCTGCTGCTCCCATCTGCTACAGAGAGCAAACCACGACTAAGCACAGGAAGTAACTTGGTTCTCAGAGCTTCCATCTGATAAGTGTTTGATTTGACGCCACCACAGAACCCCCTCAGTCCAAAGGTTCTTCCAGAGAGAGGACACTATCGAAACAATGATCCAAGCTCTGCGCACCACCCAACATCCTTGGCTACACTGACCCGTAAGCGCCTCCGTCTCCCCCAGCTGTATCTGCTTCCGAGTCTTCACCACGTCAAATGGCAATGTCATCACCGCAGCCACCTTTAATAAAGAGAGCGCACCACCACGTTACCAGCACAAGGGAAACCTTAGTCAATTCAATTTAACTCTGACTAAAGTATTGTTCTGCAGTTGAGTTCATAACAAATAAAGTAATACACTGTACATGGGGAGCTGCTGGTGTCAGACAGTCTACAGATACTGATAGGAATTACCGAAAGCTGGGTAAACTTTCAATTGGGCATTTGTCATTGTGCACCACAGACCTAATCTCATACCACGACCTCCGGCAACTACGGCTTCAATGCGAAATTAGATTTCAGATTAGATGGACATCTGAAATTCTTCGGCAAACAAGGCCTGGGTGCAGGGTTTTTTTCCCCAGCAGTTTTACACTACAAAGAGGCGTGTCAATTATTACATGATCATGATTTGAACTGACCACAATAATTCTGCAATATCTTTAGATTCCACAGTAAAGCATGCCATCCAAATAAAATGTTATGCCGATGTTCAAAATGATGCAACAAATGGAATGCAAATGGGTGCATTTCCATCAGTTAGATGTCTCCCCAAAGGGTGCAGCAGTGCATTGACAGCTCTGGGAACAGTTATGCTGCAGATAACTCAGACAGTCTTTTGCTGCTTAATTGCTTTTGAGCAATGCAATCGAACCAAAAAAGCAGTTCCAGCACTACATTATAATTTATTCAACAAACATTTCCATCACCTAGTAAACTGTTTTGAACCTATTTTTTATGATCCATGGATCTACCACCCCAGCAAATGTACTGAACTTGAAAAGTTCGCAGCCGCAGGTCCTTCCTGTAAATTGGCTATTGCGGAGGCTTTCGGCTGAGTGTCTAAATATAAACATGACAGTGTGAGATGGCGCATGTTAACATGTTAGACAGAATGCGGTACCCAAAGAAATACAGTACAACTGCAATTCCCATTCTGCATAACCAAATGAAGGTCGACATTCTTAAAGTCTTAAAAGAAATTGACTTTTATTTAGCCACTACAGACGTGTTGTCAAGCTCAAACACGACCCTATTCACAGCAATTAATTATCCCACTTCACCATGTGGTGGCGCGACAACCAGGCAAGGTTACCTTTAATGGCCAAGTTAGCATGAAAGTACATGTGCATTTGTGCAGCAAGAACTGCTTCTGAGAGAACGTTCAGGATGGCTAGCAACATTGTGACCCCAGTCACCCCAGTTGCTCAAACCAGAGAATATCAACATCTTGGTGTTCGTTTCCCAGAATCTATTTAGCCAGGATTGGCTGTGGATGACAATGATACGGCCTGTTTCAGCCATAGTTCACTGTTCATTTTGATTGTTGGTACCCATTACTTTCAGTCATTTCTTTCAGCTGTAGGCTTTGTATATTCAAGTTGTTATTTTTGTCATATCTGCCATGTGCAATTTTCATTTACGAAGTCTAAAAGGAAAACAGAAATTGTATTTATACGTTCCAATGTTCAGTTTCAATAAATTACTTTATCATAAGGTGTATGAGTTTTATTACACTTAATAGGCTTAAAATGAACTTAAGACAATTAAATCATTTATCGCAATTATATGAATTAAATCGGCAACTAAAATTTCACGATCGTGACAGTTCTTACTAAAAGGCTGTAAGTCTGGCATATTAAAAAAAACTTAAGCCATTTTTGACAACTGTACAATGTGAATCAGACTAGTCACACAAGTATATAAACTGAAAAACCTGTTAATTTCAGCAGATAAAGTATAGAAAAGAACTGAAAAGTATCAGCAAACCTAAATACAAAGCCAGACCAACCCAGCACATTTTTGAGAACCTAAAATGGATCTGTTAACGGCCTCTTGAGTGGCCGATTCATAAACGGCGGTCAACCGAGCAGACTGAGCCCTATAAGCCCAAATTCACAGGTTAGAATCAAGCTCATGTAATACGCAGATTGTGACCGGGAGGTCACAGTGGGAGCGCACAATTGGTAGAATGCCATCTAGGCAGGGCAGCTCGACACTAAGAAGCATCTCCCATCAGCTTCCTGTGAACCTGCATGCAGGCTGGCAGTGCCTGCGAGAGAGGTGTGCCACTCCAAATCATATTTCATTTTTTCTATTCAAAACAGTATTTATGGAATTTGCGATAAATTTACTATATTCTTAAACTCAACAATAATTATTCGTACTCATGCAAAAAAGAAATTTAAGTGCTTAATAAAACAGAAACTATACTTAGACACAGCAAATGATGAATATTGAAAACTTAACCTAAACAAATAAGATAAACAAATCAGGCAATATGAGACTAAAAATAAGCATTATAAAGCTAGCTTTAAAATAAAAAAGCTGGCTTTATTAAAGGTTTAGCAGCTTTTATATTATCTTGGAAACTGCTGCAGATAACGGGGCCTTACTGAAAAGACAAGGCCTCTCTTGGTTTTAAGTCTAGACTCTGGAACTGTCAGGTTAAAAGTTCAGTAATATACTGGGGGACCAGTCCACATCTTGCCTTAAGTCATCGATAAAATTCTGGCAGAACCCACAGGGAAGCCTGTGAAGGGAGGCAGGATAGGAGCCAATTCTCCTTGTCTAGCCATTTAATTGTGCACTAATTGAAGATTGGACAGTGTGCACTAGTAAGGTAGGTAAAATGAGAATTGCAGTAATTCAGTCTTGGGAAGATACAAGTGTGTCATACCTTCTCAGCATTAACATTTCTAAGCTAAGTTATAGTTGAATTTGAAGTTCAGGTAAGGATCAATAAGGACAGATACAACAGATAAGTTCAGTTCCATGCTAAGGACCTATAATTAAGATCTCCGTTTTTTCAAGCAAGCTTGCAAAGAACCCCATTTTCTCAAACTATTACAATTAACAGACAACTAAAGCTAGTTATTGTCAATATAAAAGTGAATGCAAATTATTTGGCCAAGAGGCAGCAATTTATTGAATTTATTAAACCTGACCCTTGGAGTCAATAGGCAAAGAATATAAACGGGCCACCTACAACACAAGAGTCCATTCAAAAATCATGCCGGAGTTAAATATATCTTACCTTCCTCAGTCAAATACATTTATTAATGTGTATCTTAAAAGTACTTAGTGTAAAACGTATGTGTATACACCGTTAAAACACAGCCAAGCATTTTTTAAAAAGTGTTTCGGAATTTGATTCTGAACAATAAACAGCAGGTGTTAACACCACAGTAATACTCACTGCCCCTGAAAAAGCTCCAGCAAGGAAGCTCATTGTGAAGGTGGCCTCAGAAATCCGGTAGCCCTCACAGAGCTGCGCTTTTACCAGCTCATAGTTGAACCAGTATAAGGCTGGGGAAGTTTAGGGAGACAGCATGAGTATTTAAAACATTACTAGATTTAAGTGTCAAATGCAATGATTTCAGTGACAATATGTATACTGCTTGGCAACAACCTAACCTTAATGCTATATTTAACCATACTGTTTTACAAAATGCCTGAAATGTAAAACACGCACATGTAGCCATGGTTACAATTCTTAAATAAATTAATATGTGAGATTTTTATGAGGGTTTCAGTTCTGCCACCTTTTATAATTGATTCAGACCTGTATGGGGTTGGTGGAATTTTAAATGGCCAAAAATCTTCAAGGAAGAGGAATGCTCACCTGAAAAAGGCACATCCCGGAGGATGGTGGGCCCCCAGCCCCTCCACAGGGACAGCCAGCCATCCTGGGCCACCGCAGACAAGATGCAGACCCTTAGTTCACGGTAGGATAGCTGACGGGATTGCATCTTGGTGCGCACCAGCTCCAGGGGGCTAATCACAGTCACAGCACCCACTGAAACAAACAGTAAGTACGTTGACACATGAAAACTAAATTTCAGAGCAATACGTATTCATTCACCTCTCAAAGCCTCTCTCCTGAAGAGGCTTGTTTAAAGCAAAATACACGTGGCATGCAATATGCAAATTACCAATACAGTTTGTCCATGCTTTTCATTCATAAACACTTTTTATGGATAAAACATTTAATTTTGCTCAACAACCCACAAATACCCGGCGATAACACTTACGTCTGGCAAGTCCCCCAGCCAGAAGAGGGATGTGACTCCCTTGATAACCCAGACCGTAACGTAGGAAGTCCTGCAGCTGGTCATAGCATGTAAAATAGATCACTGTGGCTGGCACTGCCATCACCCTGCAAAAAACACAGATCAAACCCCATCACTTTACTACAGGAAAATCATTAAGTTCCACAAGCGAGTAGAGCAGGGATAATTAATCGAGTCGTGGCAATCATTTAATTACTCGACGATCTTTTTGGAATTCGAGTAATCGCCTTAATATATGCATATGCTATATTAACAGCTACATTCACGGCAAGTGCGTTCCCAAATAATTCCGATCAGCTGTTCACTCAGTCTGATCTTGGCAGGAATACTGAACCGCAGATCGGTATTACTGATTTGGTTGAGCGAGTGAAGTTGATATTAGTAAAAGATAGGGGGGGAGGAAGAAAAAATATATATATATATTTTTGGCTATCCTGCGACTATCCCTGTTCTCTTTTAAAACCCATTTGCATCACATTGCAAGTCATTCGTATTTCGTCAATACCCTAGCAACCCTATTCAAACTTGCCAATTTGTGGGTAGTTCTTTATTGTTATTTTACAAGCAGCCGCATTGTCGCAATATCGGTTAGAACTTCTTCCCTCCCACTAGAACCTACAGTGTACACAATGCTGCGGTTACGTTAGCAAAGCACTTTAATTTCAAAATCAATTCAAAAAATCTTATTTCAAAAATTGAAAACAAAAGTCTGGAAACATTTCGTGACGACGTGTTGTGAATGCACGTTGATATGCTAGTGTTTTTACATAGCAACCTTGAATAATGCGTTTGTTTTTCTACACGTTGTGTCATGATAATTTTGTTCATGTGACAACACAATAAAATAACAGTTTTCAGGGGGAAAAAAACTTAAGAAAAGATTCAGCATTTTTGTAATGCTAAAAAAAAAAGACTTGTTTTAAGTGAGTAGTGTCTGTCATAACTTTCAAAAATAAGTTGACTTCTTTAAAGGTTAATGAGTTGACTTTAAAATAATTTTGAGGCACTTGTTCAGCAAACAGCAAAAATTCCAAGTAGGTTGAAATGACAAGAATTAAGTTTTACAATTGCTTTCCAAATATTCAGGGGCAAATTTGGTACTGTAGTCATTTATGCGAGAAAGTCTTTTCTGATTAATAAAAATGTGTAAAAAAAATTAATGTTGTGTTGTCTGAGTGAGACTTGCCATTTTAGATAGAGACCATCAACAGCATAAGACCAATAAATCAGTATTGGAGATAATGTTACAGAATATCATCTGCTATATAGTGTGCTGCCTTTTCTGTATTAATAAAATGAAAAAAATTTAAATTAATCGAAATTAACAGATTAATCGATTGAATAGAAATTAATCGTATTCACGTCGATTTAAATAATCACTTAGCACACCTCTACAAGCGAGTTGTCATAGACTACTCACAATGTTGGAGGTAGCCCACTCCACAGAGACTTCACTCCCTCGTAGCGAGTTATCTTCACAAAAGCATCCTGATCAAAAGGACGGGTTATAAACGGGGACATGCACCAAGGTATTTGAAAACAAGCCGCTATAAAGTGAATCCAAATGTTTATGCCTGAATTACTGTCATTTTCCTTTATTCTCCACCTTAATTTAAATATTGGTATCATCATATAAAAATACAGATTAACAAACTCTATCCCTTCCTTTCACCTATGTTTGGCCACCGTAGGAAAAAGGACACCAATCAAAGAGAGTCATATTGCGTTTTTATATTTGTGCTAGAATAAAGCACCATCCAGAACCTTGTTCAGACACTGAATAATCTGTATGCGTGTACATTAGACCATTACAACAAAAACCATTTAGGAATTGTAATTTCATAGGTGTGCCACTGGCTTGCAGCCAATTTAAGCAATTGCCAAATGGTTGCACCACCAATGTGCCTTTGTCACCAAGTTTATGCATAAAGTCTTACCACAAAATCGGGTTGCACCATAGACACCTATGCAAATTCTTAAAAATTAATGCATAAAAATAAAGTAAATAGGTTACAGTATTTTCTCCCACTGCAACCATGACGTAGGCCTACTTGCATCATGTTTTAATAACGGTCTAACTGCGCAAAAGTCTTATGTTAAGGAGATTTGCAACAGTTGCCGTGACTTGTTGATGCCTGCCCAAGTGTCACTACTAAACTAGTTTGCATGGTGCATCCCTTTTGAATTTAGTGATGCGCAAAAACGAATTTAGTAAAAACTTAAGTTATAACTAGGCTAAGTTAAACATAGCTGTTAACGAGCCCCAGAACCCAATATGTGTAGCAAGCAAGCCCTTGGTGGTATACCATAAATATGTAATAATGTAAAAAAAAGATATGGTGGGCATGATCTAGAGCACACACACACGCACCTCTTGGAATTTCATGGTTTTCTGCATAAATTTGTCATAAAATGTGATCTGATCTTCATCTAAGTCAAGGGTATTGACAAATATAATGCGTCTAAAATAATAACACAAAATAAATTCTGATCCCTCATGTCTTTATTGAACGCACTCATTCAACATTCAAAATGGCAGTGGAAAAAGTAAGTGAACCCTTATAATTAATAACTGGTTGACCCCCCCCTTG
>JAOYSI010009003.1:0-11179 GCA_025775065.1 Hiodon alosoides | reverse complement strand
CCCCCCCCCCCCCCCCCCCCCCCCCCCCCCCCCCCCCCCCCCCCCCCCCCCCCCCCCCCCCCCCCCCCCCCGGTGGGTGATAATGAACTTGAGACATCTCATCACAATTCTGAAAGTCTCTTGTCCACTTTGGTGCGTCCGGGTTCCCATGCATTTTGTGGAGATAAACGAATCCATTGTGCATTATCCATAGCCCATTAGCCGCTCCTATGCTGGCTTCCAAAGCAGGTCCCGCGGTCCGCCCCTGGTAACCAGGCATCACCGTGCGCTTTCTCAGTAAAAAAAAAGCTTACTCGGCTTAGAGGGAAAACGAAACAGTAGCTGTATTTATAGTTAAGTTTCTAGGAGCGCGTCCAAGTTTGGTGGAAAATAATGGATAACCCGGACAACATTTAGAGAGAAACCAACAACAACAGAAGCTGACAAAGTTGTCTATTTGGCAGTCTCGCCTGCTATTGAACGAGTAATTTATTCAAAGGAGATTTTTATCCCCAAGATCTGATTATTATGATAATCAACCGACCTAGACCCCTTTTTATTCTCATGTCTGTGGGTGCTGACAGTTAAAGCTGATTTGCACGGTCTCACCCTACTGACCCAACAGTTGCATTCCTAGACTCCCAAGATTTCCAAAGAATGGTAAATGGGGGCACTTGATTTCAGCATGGGTTGTACATACAAGTCGGAGTGACGTTAAGAGGTATAGACACGACTAAACAACTGTAAAATAATGAAGATAATGGCCTAGCAAGAATAATAATAGTTAATACTTAATTAATATCCCAAAGATAAAATTGGCGCAATTAAAAATCACAAAAGCTTTGATTGTATAGGGCCTTGCTTCAACCTGGAGAACAATAATATGAAATTAACATTACTATGATTATATTTGAGAGACATAGCCCTGTAGAAATAAGTATATTGACCCAATCATATAGCAATATGTTTGAAACTATGGTCAAGATAAATTGACTCAGGTATACTTTAAAATATACGGACGACGGATAACATACCAAGGGAATGCCTTAACGAACGGCACACAAAAGGAACGGGCGGGAAAAGGAGGGGTGGCGGGGTTCAGAGAAGATGGAAATATCTTCACACGGACCACTTATTCTGGTTTACTTTATTTCAGAGGGTGGGTACAAAATTCTGACTGCATCGTGTCATGAATGGGTGGGCCTTGGTGATGGTATATGTTTTTGGCTAAGCTGTTAAGGTTCATACCCATTTTGGCTGAGCTGAAGGAATGGGTGCAGGGCGGGGAGAAAGCGAACAGCTCACTTTGCTCTCTGGGGGGGGAGGAGGAGAACGCCAGCTCTACGGGACATAACCGTGATAATAAATGAAAAAAGGGGAACCCGGCTGAGAAAAGCTGAATGGATGGGGCCAGCAGCGACGTCACGGTGAGCTGCAGCCACGAAGCACAAGACCAAGAGCGGGCCAACCCAAGAAAGCTCAGTCCTCCTTCGTCGCTGGACTCGTTTGGTTGATTCTTGTGGAAACCTTACGACAAGTCCCCTGCTTTTCCGAGAGAGGGTAAGTGTAGCATATCTTGGTTGGCAATGTACACGTATATGCCTATTATTATTTATTATTAACTGATCTTTAGTCATTTGTATAGCAGAAAAAGTACAATAAAAACCTACCGCAATGTTCTTATCATTTTACGATATCGCTTAATACTGGGAACCAGAAGGTATGGGAGCCTCCGGCAACAATTGTCATGCTGAATTGAAAAAAAAAGTTAAATAAATGATTTCATTTTCAGACATAATTCCATCACGTTAAATAACCATTGGTAGGCGATAGGCATCCGAGCGTAATGTATATAATTCATAAATAATACTGGCGAGAAACAGTTCTGCAGAATTTGATTTCTTTATCTTCACGATTCAGTGTAAGTTTTACATCGGAAGGTCGCGATCGCATTTGGTCACATTAAAAGACCGAAATCTTAGTAATCCGAGAAACGTGAACATTAACCGCATGTTACTATCTTCTCACTTATTTCCTATTCATCTAGAAACTTAGGCAATAAAGAACAAGCTGGTCCTTAACATACCTAAGCCGTAGCATGGTTTATTAAACGTCACCAATATCGCTGTCCAGGAAATACATTTAATTTTTTCAATATTTTACCACGGAAACATCAACTAACGTGTTCCAGAAATCAGACGAAAGGCAAGGCTAGGTCTATTCTGGCAATTCTATCCATGTACACTGCTACACTTTTAATATATACGTTAACAGTATTATTTTCTTCGAATATCAATACAATAACATAACTTTCGCCTTTCTCGTCTTTTCGGCAGACGCATTTGTGCACACACATGCACTGAACATCGAACGTCACCCGCTGAACCTTTAGCATTTTATATGAAAGATACTTGAAACACACGATCCTCGACTTACCTTTCCATCTTAGTCATGTGGAAACAAAACAAAAAACGTGTAGCGTGAAAGGTTTATTAAATACGAATCCAAAGACTCAATACATCCATTTATCAAAACAGTAACGGCGATGCTTGAGATAAAGAGACGGCCAATAAAGGTGTCTATGGGATATAGGGGCTAACCAGAGGGCGTGTGTACTTTACCTCAATCTGAGACGATAAAACGGAAACGACGAAAAACGCAGAACCTGCAATCGGATATAGTATTTGGTTATATTGAATAAATTACAGCTGTTTAATGACTTTAGAACTGAACACGTTGGTTAACCTAATTAAAGAAACGGACGCTTATGTAAAAGGCCTACGTATAACTGGGAGTACGAACATTTTATAAGTTAATGCTTTCGACGCAGACAACAGAAAATAATGGCCAACATGAATGCAGTAGTTTAACAAGCTTTTAAAACCATTTGTAAATACTTACGACAAGGTCTTCGTCCAAAACAAAGACATTTAAAAGATTCGTTATGCTTAATTAGCCTACTCTAACACCTGGACGCGAGTGCAGTTCCAGGCTTCATAGATGGTATGACTCGTTTCTAAGAAAACATTTTCTTAGTTGACTACTTTCAACCCATTTGTAACGATAAGTTGTATTTTGCGAATTACCAAAGGAATTTCACGACCAAGAATTATGTATATTACAAGACGTTTTATAATTGTAAATAGGCTAAAACCTTGTTAATTTTCATCACCATCTTCTTCTTAATTAAATAATATCTATATAATAGATTTAGCGTTATTGATAATAATTTACTCTTGTCAGCATTGAGTGTAACCTATACTGGTTCACGTGACACGTTGGGTGTACAAAAAAAAAGGTGTACCTAAGCTGTTAGACCGATCTAGAGGCATGTAAAACAAGGCCCATATAATTATATAAATGTCTTTCTTTCATTCCGTTAATAAAAAGTTTTTAAAATAAATAAATAATTTGAGGTCAATTGAGGTTTGGCCTATTATTCAATCGATTCATCATGGCGTTAACTGTGACTAAATCAGATAGCCAAGGGATGAAAAATATTTTTAAAAAATATTTATGTCTGCGTTAGGAGAGATTGGGTAATCTTTAAACTTTGCGTAGAACATTTTTTTAGAGAAAAATATTTATGTGTCGACTATGTGTTTCTTAATCAATTATGTCTAATATTAATATTGTACCATGTATACTAACTGGCTTACAGACTTGATTTTGCACAAGCACCATGTAATGTTAACGGAGTGTCCGACGTACGTAAGCAACGTCAGTGATCGTATGAACTGCTACTGATCTTTATCTTTAAATTGTGTTTAAACGCTAAAACAAAGTGTTCTCCAAACTGTTATACTGTCGCATAAACTGTCGTTTATTTATGTTGCCAATATGTAGATATAACCGTGTTACTCAAAGTGGATACATATTTTACCGGCCTGTTGCTTGTGTCAGCATCACTTCAGGCCATATTGTCCGGTGAATGTTGTTCAACACGTGTCAGTTCAAAATCTATGATTATTGAGTTCAGTTCAGCGGCAACTCCCGACTGACTGATTATTGCACCCATGATTGATAATCCATATCCGTTATTTTTAGGATCCGCTTGAAACGAAAACTGGAAGAACAGACCACGAGACAGAGGTAACATTTTAAACTACAGGCTCTCTACTTGTGTGTGTGTGTTTAACAATTCACACGCACACTCACGCTCACACACACACACACACACACACACAAACACACACACACACACACACACACACACACACACACACACATTTAAACTGCAATGAAATGCACTCTCCGCCTTTCCTGTTGCAGTCGACTTTTTTTTACAGCAACATTTCAAGTATTAGCCTAATAATAATAATAATAATAATAATAATAATAATGTTAATAATAACAATAATGATAGTGATAATGCACGATTTAAATTTTAAACACGTTTAAAAATAACCTACCGTAGAAACAACTGCTAGCACCAAAATGTCTTTAATTTGGCCTTCATTTGTAATGACGGTCCAAGCTGCATATAAAAAAAATAAAAGAACACTTCATGTGGTTAAGGCTGATCTATTTATAAACACTGTATTTTGTTAAACACAGCGTTTTTTAAAATATAAATCACATGTGTGTTTACGTTAAAACACTATATATAGAAACGCTTCTATATAAACACGTTTAATTTATAAACCGCAAATGCGTTCAAAAAGTGTTGCAGTTTCGTGTTTTCGTTTTTTTTTATTCTGTAAAGGCCAAAATAATACAATGGGCATTAACTTTTTTACAATTTTAGGTACAATCGGAGATGAGCTTGATTATACGATTATATCTCCGTTATTATTGATTAATTTGTATTTATACATTATCATATTTGAGATTTGGAATGTAGGTTAAAACACATAAATAAAATATGCAAATATGCATAACAGAAATGATCCGTTTATCGATCAATACAGCTCCTTTAAAATCTTTTTAAACGCGTCTGTATTTTCCTTGATATATCTAATTTCTGTTACTCCGATTCTTAAACAAAGCAACATTTACAAACGACTTCGTATGCCTTTAGAGTTATCATATGAAGTATTAGTGGAGTAATGCTTCACACGTCCGTCATTGGTGGGTGAGTATGGCAATAAGGGTTATTGCCAGATAAAATATGTGAAGATTAAAAGATAAAATTACAGTATTCAATAAAAAAATACTCTACAGAAAAAAGAAAAAAAAAACATATTTGATACTGTATATATATAAAGCAAATTAATGGAGCACTTAAATAAATCACTATAAATATTATATTAATGCCATACACTTTTTAAATCGTTTTTTAAAATACATGCTTGTTTTTAACAGTTTTCTCTCATCCTAAAACTGGACCAGGGTTGTGCCAATACCGAATGAGGAAGGCTTAATTACTTTCTGTCTCCACAGCATACGTATAGCGTGTGTCGAGATTATAGACGTCACTCCACTCTTCCACCAATGGCTAGGCTGGGACAGATTGGTTTGGCAGACTAATGAATGAATAGATAATTCCGTCGGTTGGTAGCGGCTGATAGTCGAGCTGAAATGAGATTGGACTTTTCTCTAGTCAGTGAACTGCAGCAGATCGGTCGCCCAGAACTCTATCGAAATAGACCGTGGGGAGTGTAGGATTTTGGCATTTAACTAATATCAGCTATCATTATACTTTCACTAGATTTCTAAGCAATTTGTTTAACCGGGCATCGGCGTTCCTTTGTTTGAATGTATTATGTGAATTTTTTTAATAGTATATTTATAAACTCTCAAGGTTCAAATAAGATACGTTAATTGCAAACGATGTTAGGTTAAGCGTCCGTTCTACTTAAGACGATTGCTGTCCTCTCTGGGTGGTGCTGAATCCTAAACACACAGCAAAGTCTGGCGCATTTGTCGTTTCACTGGACACGTTGTAATCCAAAAAAATCAATCTTAACTTTTTTTAAAATGTTGAATTGGATAAAAACGAATGATTACTTGCAAAAAAAATTATATCATTACAGATGTAGTTGCATTTTTACAAACAATGGAATAACTATTATTATTACAGGTAAAAAAACAAATTATAAGACTAAGAATAAAGACAATTAAGATAACGGCCATTACTACTACCACTATCAATACTACTACTGTAGCTGCTGCCTGGCAATATTGTCTACTTACATTAAAAAAAAAAAAAAAATTAAAACAAGGAGGAAACGTCTATTGATTAGTTTGACTGGATCTATTCACACATTTCTGGGAAGAATATCTGCAAATAATAATGTAATAATAATTTTAATAGTGTATAACTTAATGCATTGGCTAGGGTATATTGAAATCATGATATTGATATTAATATTCAATGCATAAAAAAGAGTAAAATAATTAATTTAAAAAATTCAGAAAAAATAGAGAAGACATTAAGAATAGACATATGTTGGCACCAAAAAATGAGTGAATTGAAAACACAACTCAACACACACACACACACACACACACACACACACACACACACAGACACACACAAACACACAAGCTGGGCGATAAATAAATGCTGATAGCATTTGCTGTTATCCGCAAGAAAATGAGCTTGAGGCGCATTGCAGCACATTCCAAGAATTAAACTGTTCTTAGTTTCACATACAACCCAATGTTAGACTGAAAACAGGATATACTTTATTCAGATGCAGTTGTATTCTGTTGCATTTTTTATTTGTGTTAGTTTTTTAGTGCAAGTTTAATCACGTCTGCTTAAACGGCCTAGACATAATTTCAATATACATGAATGCATTTTAATAGTTCATTCAATACTGTTTATTATTTTGATTAATATTTTGACAATGATTCATAAAAATGGAAATGCCACTCTTAACTCCCAAGTCCCTAACCTTCTATTTAAAATTTGGTTAATGCTATTCATTTTAATTTAATCCTTTGCTGATATATTTTTAAATATTTTTTTCTGTGCCTTGTTAAATCACAGCCATTGATTTACCAACAACGCATGCTGCTTACGTGTGTAAGTTTTTGCATGTGTATGCGTGTGTCATAAAAGCTTTGTTCTCTTCTTACTTAATCATTCAGTGTGATAAAAAAAACAAAAAAAACAAAAACGTTTTCCCAGGTTGCTAAAGGAATAACATCTTTCAGATCTCAGGCTTTTGTTTCTTCTGCAAGCCTGACAGGAATGGAATACTCATATCGAAAATGATTTGATGCGAGGTGAAAGTTTTACTGCTGAAGTGGTCTTGCAATCATTCGCTTTATGTGGGAAGCAGATGCAGGTGGTGAAGAGGGGCCGATTTGCCTTTTCTTTTCAGTGTGATAACTGCACTAGGTGGGGAGGGGCCTGAAAGAGGCACTGGGCAGAGAGAGGTTTAATTACGCCAGCTCTATGCCCTGCACCATGAGTATGTACGTGCATGCATCTGCGTGTGTGCGTGTTTGTATGTTTGTATGCATGCATGCATGCATGTAGTGGACAATTAATTGATTGAACAAGAGGTTTTACAAATAAAAATAGCTGAATAAGAAAATAAATAACTCACCTCAGTGGCAACATAAAAGCGGTTTATATTGTTCAGACATCAGCTACAAACTATCCTTTTGTTATATTTTCCAAGGTGCATTTATTTCTCAAATATAAAGATATGTCAACATTAAGTAAAATGTAACCTAATTTGCTTGGAATGCTCTCCTGAAAAGCAGAATGGACTTTCAGTTTTCAGATGCTTAACTCCGGCGTTGATAAACTGATTGGCAGCCTGCCTTGCTTCATTTACAGACACCTTTTAAATGTTACGTAAAGATATCTCTAACCACACCGTTCCTCCCAGGGGATTCTTGCAGTGGGTACGCTAAACCAGTTTCTGCCGGTTTAGCTGCATGTGATGAACCATGCATCACAGTGATTATTTGACTTTTGTGGCACTGATGTTGGGCATTCAGTTTTTTTTGCCCTAGGATACGGAGAATGTTCGGAAGGGGCTAATCAGTGCATTTACGTAGACGTGTGGTAAGCGGTGGGCTTCAGAGTAGGCTTGGTTAGGGATTTATTCTTGCCTTTTTTTAGCCTTGAGTGAAAGGCACGTGGCCATTTCCATCCAGAATCAGACAATGGCTCCCCATCATTGCTTTTGCCCCAATTGCCACCTATTTTAGGGAGTGCCTAAATAATTACACATCCCCTATATCAGTATCAACATTTATACCAAAGACAACCCTAGTTGTAGAAACAGTGGGACCAGAAATTCTGACATACACAGCGATTGGAACGATTGCATTAATTGATGTGTTTATAGAATCTGTCTTACGAATAACAGGTTTAGTTGCGAAAAAGGGAGAAACTCGGGAGAAACCCAATTAAAAATAAGGTGTTATTCTACATGAATACTTACACGTGGGATCTCAACGTTTGTCTAGAGTAGTGCTATCCAAAGGTCTTTTACCATTTTCCGAAGGTGTTTGGGTGAAAGGTGAATGAATAGACAATCTTTTAAAAAAGTGCATTGCATTAACATTGTGTAATGGTAACACAGTTAAACATCCGTTATCTGCATTTACTGTTTATTTCAGTTTTTTTTCCAGTTTGATGTCATGTTGTAGATGTTTTTTTTTTTTTTTTTTTAAGTGCATTTGAACGTAGGGAACTACAGATACAATCTTAATCAATCTGTGGTATAGTTGTTTACCATGTCTTTGGCTAAGATATTTTTCTATGACTATAGGTCTGGATCTGGGCTGTCAATTCCATATGATGTATGAGAAGTTGGGTAGCCTAGGGGTTGGTTGTTATCTTTGGTTATCTAGCTGTATGAGTCGTGCACATTCTTCATAAAGCTAGATAACCGAAAGTAACAAGAATCCCATTACACTCCTGAAAGGCGACAGAGGCCAAAAAACTAATTTGCCACCAAGATCCATGATGCCGTCAGAGGAGAGAAATACAGAGCCCTTGAAGGTAAGCCGAGTGCTTGTGTCGACCAGCAGATCAGTCTCATGGAGTCTAATGTTTCTCCATCGCAGTTACACGTGTATTATGGTACCATACGCCAAAAGCATGCATATTAGCTTACTCCCTATTTGCTACTTAGTGCTAGATGTGTACCTCAGACCACAACCCCCACCATAATAAGCTGTTAGGAAAATGAATGAATGAATGAATGAATGAATGAACGAATTAATGCATTTCTCTGTGGTAGATGGTTTGAAAAAGCTTAGATTTACTATAGTGCTATTTCATTTGTTTTTCAGTCGTAAACTGTGAGAATATCACGGTATTTTAAGGCTAGTTTGCTCTCCGGCTGCCATTTTTTCCAACATTTGGTTATTAATCCACTTCTGAAGGCTTTTTGGAGTGATTCGGATTTTCAGAGTTTCTTAACGAAAGTTAATTACGAAAGTTTGGTCACATGAGAAAAAGCCTTTAAGAACAAAGATGTCCTCGTTCTCAGTCATTCCTATTCAGTGCCCAGAGGATTGGATGGTGCAACACAATCACTTTCAATCTCATAAGCCCCTGAAACGTCCCTGTGTGTGGCGTGCAGAGGCTTACTGCTGAAATCACATGACAATGACCCTGACACCACCTAAAGCGGCTACAGGAGTCGGCACGCACAAGCTGCTCGTAAAATTTTAAAAGGCCCAGTAAATGAGCTCCCTGTCTTTTATATCGTTTGGCGATGAAGCCCAGCGGAAGTTTTAAAAAGTAGCGACGCCTCGTCATGGTACTAATTTCACGAGACCTGGCAATGTTAGCTGCGGTGTTTGCTCGGTCCCGTTTTGTGAAGCGCTGTGGAACACCCTAGGCCGTGACCAGTAGGGTTACATGTGCCGGACGCATGCTGTGTAGGAAAGACCTGCATGGGTACCACTGCAGTAGAGTCCGCGCTCCGCAGTAGGTGGAGCGGATGGGATGGATTTTTACCTACAACAGTGCTGGTGACAGCACCATTACGGGGTAAACGACACCATTCATCAGCTGCCTTAGACTGTGGGAAAGGATGGACCATCTCAAAAATCACACCTTGAACGGATTTGAGTGAAAATCTGGTGGACCTTCTCTGAAATAACTCACTCCTGCTAAGTGCTATAGAAAAGCCACATGGCCGTTATCCTGATTTTTTCCCAACACTGGGGAGGGCAATCTAGAGTGAAAGCTAGCTGAATGTCTCTCAGAAAGAACCAGGTCTAAAATGTGATGTTTGATTAGTCCAGTTTTAACACTGGTTATTTAAAACTGGCGTAACACTGTCCAGGTGTATGAAATGGTATGCCTAAGCCTACATTTCTTACACACACTTTACTCTTCCCCTTACTGCGTTGTGATGTATGTTCTTCCTGCCTACCCCAAACGTTGCGTTTAAAAACAGTAGTCATCATAATGAAACGTTGTTGGATTGTGATGAGAAGATTGCACCACTTGGCATTTGACGTCAGAGCACAAGTAGCACCTTTAGTGAGCTGTGGTGAGTTATAAAGGCCGGGGGTCTAATGGGGTTATCTGTGTGCCTGCGTGGGACCTCTACATTGGCAAGCACCCCATTTTACAGAACACTTGAATGAACAGTGCAGACAAGTAGGTAAGTGTCCATTGTTTCAACTGTGTTGGAAGTCTTCAGCAGAGTACAATGCACACATGCAGTCTGACGCTCACTGCTGCATTGCAGTTTCTGGAGTGGACACTTGTGATGAGGGATGCTGTTAGTGGTGACAGTACCCCCACCGAAATGACTGGAGCTGGCCTGCTTACTTCTCTTGTTGACTAGCTGGAAGCCATGTGAATTTAGCTACTGTTTTCAACCTTCTTGAAATATATATTCTGCTATGGAAATATAAGTTGGTGCAGGTCTATATCAACACCAATCAGATACAGTATAATTGACTGTAGGGTGGATCTGAATGTGAAGACAGGGATGATGTGCTAGTCAGTCTGAATGCACCGCTGGGCTGCTGTGTTATGTCACAGTGGCTTCTCGTGGTTTTTATGCCCTGGGCACAGTGCAGGGCAAAACCACCAGATTACTACACACAGGTCCCCCCCCGGGCACCGCACTGGACATATTAGTGTGCGGCGTCCCGACGCTCCTCACCCCAGCGGAAAGCCCCAGAACAAGCTGCCTTAGGTTTCTCTGTATTGAAATGGTCGGGAAAGTGAGGATTTACACACAAAAGACCAACAACAGTCTTTTCTCTCTTGTATGTCTGGAAAGGGAGCAGAAGAGGTGGTGGAGGTGCGGAGGGAGGG
>JAOYSI010009002.1:0-11179 GCA_025775065.1 Hiodon alosoides | reverse complement strand
GTGGCCCATGTGACGCTCTGTTGGGTTCAGTTTGTTACCAACCATCGTCAACGCCAGACCTGACTTCAGTTGCCCATGTGACGCTCTGTCGCTCTGTTGAGGTCAGTTTGTTACCAACCATCGTCAGCGTCAGACCTGACTTCGGGTGGCCCATGTGACGCTCTGTTGCTCTGTTGGGGTCAGTTTGTTACCAACCATCGTCAACGCCAGACAATGACTTCGGTGGCCCATGTGACGCTCTGTCGCTCTGTTGGGGTCAGTTTGTTACCAACCATCGTCCACCCCAGACCTAAGTGCAATACTTTTGCATTATTTACTTATTCTCTGCTTTGTGTTACAAACATACAGGCAGTCCCCGGGTTAAAACCGAGTTCTGTTCCTGAGACCGTCTTTAAGCCTAATTTGTATGAAAGTTCGGATCATGTATGCACGGTTCGTATTTAGCATCAGTTGGTCATATATTTTACCTTTCTATGCCTATAAAAAACTTAAGAAACACTTCCAAAGAGAAAAATGAGTAAAACCCAAATACAAATGGGTACGCTCGAGCCGACGAACCACGGACACCGTAGAACGTTTTCACGAGCGTAGCAAACGAGTTCCCGCGCTCGTTACTACGAACCGTTTGTCTTTAACGCAATTTTTTATTTAATAGGCTTTATGGCAGTCCCTTCGTAACTATGGATTTTTTATTCAAAATTAGAAATATTGTATAAATGACCTTCTGGCTGTGTGTACAAGATGTATATGAAACTTAAATGGATTTTGTGTTTAGACTTGAGTCTCATCCCCAAGATATCTCATTATGTATATGCAAATATTCCAAAATCCGAAAATATCCTAAATCCGAAACACTTCTGGTCCCAGGCATTTCGGATATGGGATGCTTAGCCTGTACCACACCTTCCACCCAGGGATCGGCAAGATGTCTGTACAGGGACACCAGTGTCCGTGGTAAAAAGTATGAGGTCCGCGGTATTTTCAGGGGGCCCTCCTACCTGACCCGTGAGCCATGTAAACCATTTGCGAGGGGGAGGCGGTGCCCTTGCATAATCACTGTTAGTTTCCTATTAAAAACACGTCTGTGTACAGGAATGGCATAAATTTGGTTCTCATTTTGTATAATATATGAACATACATCTCACGATACTTCTACTGTGATATTCTCTTTCTAAAAATAAAGTGCCACTGAGATTTTTGATTAAAGTAAATTGCCACAGGGTTTTCTTCATTCCCTAAAACCATAATTCGCTCACTCCTCGAACTTGTTGCTTTCTGCTTTTTTCTGTTGCTTTCACTTTTGGAAGGCAAATACACAGCAGTTCATCCGAACATTTTCCCAATACATTCTTTGATGTTTATTAGTGCAATTTTTAATGGCTTTAAGTATCAAAACAATCTTCCATGTCTCCTTCTATTTTAAGTGCCAACTGAGTTAGTCGTTATTAATAAGCTTTGTTTAGTCAGCAGAGGGGATGGAGTGAAATGTAAACAGGACGTTTATAATACTGGTAGCTGTTTGTGGCACGTACCCTTTGGTCCAGGCCGACAGCCAGAGCTAAGATAACAGATAGCCCCCACGACACGCCTTTAGCCAGGGCCTGCTCCAAGTGTGGTTTGCTTAATAAAAACACAGTCAGGTGCTAGCCCCGCCAAATCCCTAACTTCAGGTTTTATCCCCTTTCTGAACATGGATATATTTACAGGTGACTATTGGCTTTACCATAATTTGAACCTTTTCATAATAATAATGCAGCAAATTATTAAAAAGTAAAATATTATTAAAAGCCTTATTTTTTGTAATCTGTTTTATTCCCAGGTAACTCGATTGATTTTTTGGACTGTAAGTATTCCTTGTTTGTTCATCGCTGACAGTTTTGTCTTTAATCAAGTGTGTATGTCTGTAGATAAAAAAAAAAAAAAAATCTATTGATATTTTATACTCAAATGTGTTTCAGAAAAAAGAGATTAATGCTTTTTACAGCTGGCCATTCTTTCATACTGGTAAATTCAAGAAGGGACTGCTAGACACAAATTATTTTACTTAATCTAAAGTGTTATATATTTCTGTACAAGAGAAAATGTTTTTCTGATGACTTTGGGGAAACCGAAATGTGCGGTACGTTCAACATTTCTGTCTTTCCTCAGCTGTAGAAATAGACGAGTCTTCGGTGATGCTGCTGGGGGAGATGGGATTCCCACTGGAGGCCTGCCGGAAAGCCGTGTACTACACAGGGAACATGGGACCTGAAATGGCCTTCAGCTGGATCCTCGCCCACATGGAGGAGCCTGGTGAGACACAACGCTTTTCTCCCTGCAGGCCCCTTCCTTACGCTTCTCCAGAGAGACGGAGTGGTTAGTGTTCGAGCCTCAGTGTTTCTGGGTTCGTATCTGGCTCTGGTGAAATTCTGTGTGGAGTTTTCAAGGCACAGCTAAAATAACGCAGCTTTTAGCTCTTTTAAATCACAGATCCAGTCACCACCTTCTCCTCTAAGCAGCATTTGCTGCCTTATAATTTTTTGCACACGAGTGTTGTTACCGTTAGTGGAACCCTATTCAGGTACGCAGCATGGTCCTTTTACGTTCCCCAGGGCTTGAGGTTGTGGCCCTTGGCTGCATGCCACACAATATATTTTACTATAATAAGATGAGTTTTGCGACTTAATTTTGTGAGGTGATACTTATGTGAGGACTCCTTTTCATCTGATCTGGATGCCAGTATAAGCTCATAGGGTCATTAAGGTCTGCACAAAATCATCACATTAAGAACACACAAAAAAGTTACCTTGTGCTTTTGAAAGATGACATATTCGCTAATTTAATTGGGATGTCATGCATCTGGTCAGCCTACTTGCTTGCAGTGCTCATTGCTCTGGATATTCACTCTCCTCCCATATTGCAGTGTTTGATTTGTTATTGCTTACTTGTCTGTGCTTATTGTCCTATCTGGCTGAATTTATAGCAATGTTTGGACTGCCTTTCTATGAATAAATACCCTTGTCAGCTCTCCATCGGTGCTTTTCTGATGGGTGTCCATTTCCTTCGTTCAGACTTTGCTGAGCCTTTAGCAGTACCTTCCTTTGCCGGGGCCAACTCCTCTTCCAGCCTGGCCCACTTCCTGGACACAGAGCCGCCTGAGGAGAGCATAGCCATCCTCTCCTCCATGGGTTTCCCAAGACAGCAGAGTATAGAGGCCCTCAAAACCACGGTGAGTCTCCTGAATGGCCAGAGGCCCGATAGGTGGTCTTTTCTTCTGTCCTAGACTAGTCATAGGTACATAAACCACTCTAGTGCCTTGTTAATCCGATACATAAAACACTGTCACTCTAACATTGCTAATCAGATGCATACTTGGCTGGCCTAATTCTTGTCAAGTCTGTTCTTGATGACCGCCAAGTGATCTTGGGTCTGAAGATGGTGTGGGACCAGTGTCTCTTAGTTCTCCTTCTAGACCATTTTAAGGCAAGCTCCAATCTGTGTGGTATAGCCACGGTGTCTTAATCACCACCTCAACAATGATTTTTAGGTGTTTATCGGACGGCTAATTAGTCTGCACACCAGATTCCTCTCTAGAACATTACAAATATGCAACAGGATTGTCATATTGTCCACACTTTAAAGGGTTTGTTCGCCTCCACATGTCATATGACATGCACTATTATTCCTCTTAAACTGTGCCTCTATCTCAAACGAAGTTGTAAAAAAAAACAATGTTTATCCACACAATGATCAAACAACTAATTGGTCAATCTTGGCTCTTAAAGAGCCTTGAACACCAGCATCGGCAGCTCGATCCAGGGCTTTATTGTTAAGCGTGATGGCTTGTGCGGGTACCTGTGGTGACTGTTTCCGTTTCAGAACAACAATTTGGAGCGGGCCCTGGAATGGATCTTTACTCATCCCGACGGTGAAACTGAGAGTGTAGACTCTTTTAATGAGACTGAAGTTGGGGCCGATGACTATGCCAACGCCAATGGTCACAGTAACGACACCCTCCCCCCCGATCAGAGCCCACCATGCCCTAAAATCAAAGACGGGCCTGGCCGTAAGTGTCTATTCATGAACTTTCCACTCTGATCCACTCTCATTGCTGGGCGAGATGCGGATAGCTGCCTTTGCATTGATTAGCTTAATCGGGTTAGCCTCGCAATTTAATCATTTAAATATCACTAATAAAACAATTATATGGCTTTTTTTATCCCCTCTACTGGATATCCCACTGTGTTGGAATTAATTCATAAGACATGTGCAGGATAACCTGTCAAAGTGTAATATAGGCAGGAAACTACATTTTACATACTGAGAACTAGTTTCCAGTTGTGTATTTATTTTTGAATGCATGGTTTAGCTCAGTCCACAGTTATGCATGTTAGATTGCTCGATTATCTGGTCAGAATCAGGTAAATATTGATTAGGTAAATGTTTCAAATTTTCCAAATATACAGCCATCTTATCACCGTCACAGATGTATACTAGACAAATGTACCATTACACCCTGTCCTACAATGTAAATAAATCTGAGGACTGACAGGGGAGTTACCAAGTAAAAGCGGTTGTATTTAAAGATTATTGCAATTGTTTTTTTGTTTTTTTTTTCAGGAATACCGTTAATATTTCATGTGATTATTTCATGTGTTTGTAATTTTGTAAACAAAACTGGGAGAGCATGTCAAAATTTTCTTAGGCTGCTCCCTCGTGCGCTACCGCTTGCCGTGGGCAGAATTCAGCCCTTAGTCAGGAAGTGATAAAAAACAGGTCTTAAATAAGGTTATGTAAGCAAAACATTAATAATTCACAGATATAATTATAAAACCCCAATGTTTTTTTCATTAACGTTTCCTTCTTTTTTTGTTCATTTTCAGGATATGAGCTCTTTGCTTTCATTAGTCACATGGGAACATCAATCAAGTCAGGCCACTATGTATGTCACATCAAAAAGGAAGGCAGGTAAGGGAACCACAGTGGAGTCTATCCCCTCTTTGCATTGACATTGGGTCCTTAATGGTAAAATTCTTTAGCCAAGGTCTGAACATGACAGATACCTGGTTTCTAAAGTAGATTCTGCATTCTAGTGATTCTAGTGGCTAGTAGTGCGTTCATAACATGCTTGGTGAAAGAGGACTGTAACAACTGATTAATCCTTCTAGGTGGGTCATCTACAACGACCAAAAAGTCTGCCTATCAGAAAAGCCTCCAAAAGACTTGGGCTACATTTACTTCTATCAGCGACTGTCACACAGTTAGGCCCCAGCCGTCCCTACCCTCAGAAATCTGGTGTCTTCTGTGATGTCTGGACACTCGGAGGACACTCTCAAACATCACAAGCTTGAGTCTGTTCAGAAAACAGGAAGAAAAGTATTTCTGTTTGCTTTTCAACTTGTTTCTCTTCTCAATCATGTTATTTGTCAAAGGTAGAAATAGAGAGGAGAGAGGCCATTTTAGACAGTGAAACCAATTACTTATTATATCTTGCATATTACAAGTTTTTTTAACATTTTATTTTCCATGCCTTCTACTCTTTCAGTTCAATTTTGATAACTATTTTTGCCTTTGGCTTTGGGGGACATGTCATCAATATAGGGGTCCTAAATGGAACCGTAGATAGATAGAAGCCAATTAACAGCCCTGAGGCTTAGTGTCAGAAGTAAATCTCTACCCCAACCATGTTGCCAGATGAATGGTAATATATTTGAAATAAAATCTTTAAAGTTTGACATTCTGGCCATGCATTTTGAAACTATGGGGTAATCCAGCCCTGGGCAATAGAGAGTATTAGTAAATAATAACATCATTTCTGTGATCCCCATGTATGAGAAATGCTAGACGCTGCTAAAGATAGGGTTAAGAGGAGAATTATTTTCTTGGTCATTTTTGTTCTCTGTGGTATGCAGTCCAATACTTGTAGGATTCACTATCTCTTCAGTCAAATAGAAGTTTATGACTTGTTTTGGACACCTTTACCACGGTTATAATGATGTTTTGTTATTTTTACTAAAAAGCACTTTATCGTTAAATTTATCTTTTTTCATGGAGACAATTGCACGCATTATCTTGCCTAATTTTTAGTGGAAATCCCATTTTTATGTGTCATAAAAATCATAAAAGTGTCATTTTAGACCAAATTCATGTCACCATCACATCTTCTTTAAATGCCATTAAAAAATTTAATAATTGTATGTTTCAACAGTTCTGCAGAATTAATGTTATTCTTAGGAATTACTCAAAGGTAAGGTAATTTATTTGTGGAGTCAGTGTAAAATGCCTTAAGCATCTTGCAGTGCACACTTTTTAATTCTTAATATCCAAATGCGCCTTAGAGGGAAGAAAAAAAGTGTTAATGTTAATGTTGTGATAATACCCCCGAAAAAAGTTTTTTTTTTTTTTTTTACTTGACTTTTTAATATTTAAAATATAAAAACTTCCGTCCCCTTTGATAACGTGTGGTGATTTCTAATGGCGCTGCCATCATAGTGAGGAGTAACGAGGAGGAGCAGAGAAGTGACATCACATTACAGCCCTGATACCAGGGGTCGCATCAGCTCTTATGCGTCGGAAACCTATTGCACCTAATAGCAGTAATAGATGCAGATTTCTAAATATGTGCAGTTCGTTTGACATAGCAGCTGTGTTTCTGCTACAGAATTCGTGCAATAGATAAACTTTTAGGTTTTTAAGTGACCATCTACGGTAATCAGTAATACCAAAATTATTATTTGCTACAATATTAATTTATTTAACCATTTTTAGCAATGTTAATTGTCGTGTTACGGTGATTCTAGTGAAAAGCTGCGTGTGTGGCGCTGCACTACAAAATTTCTGATGTTCCAATTAAAGGCAAACTTGTTGGTGCATTGTCCTTCTAGTTTCTTTTGTAAAATTTCACCGTGACACACTGATGGAACGTCTCTGGGGTAATGGAGTTTTTGCTATTTTTCTCATGAGAAAAGGAAGTATAGACAGGAAACTTGCAATCAGACATTTATAATAAAACAAGTAATAGCAAACATAGAAGGGTTCCAGCAGGATCATTTTTAGAAGCCAACGAAGGCATGCTGAAGAAAAATCCATGTGTCCTTATCCGTAATGGGTCCAAAAACGTCTGCATTACTGAAAGATTTCATTGGGCCGACTGAGGTGAGTGCGCCATTTAAGTTTGTTGAAGGTTTTGAGAAATAACCATTTACTTAAACGAAATGTTCTCGCAGAAATTTTCAGTCCAGACTTCAGGGGCACAATGAAACGGTGACAGATTTTGCTGCAAATGAAATAATATTAGTTTGGCTGAGAGACTGAGAGACCAGTTCGTTTTTTGACTGAATAGTCAGAACTTGCAAACAAAGATGTTGAATGCAGCTCATGATTTTGAAAGTATAGAAGTGCTTAGACATGACAGAGATCTTCAAAAGGTCAGACCTTTGCAGTTTCAACGAGAGATCAACTGGACAACACTCACTGGACGTCCACCATTTCTCAATCATCTAAATAGAGGACATTGTTGGTCATGTACTTTTAAAATCTGGTCCGGCAGTATATTTCTTTAAAATAAAAATATAATCATATGCCATTTATTTGTTCCATGGATGTAGAAAACATTTGATTTAAATTATTATTATCATTGCCCATTCTTTCCACTGCGTAATTAATTATGTAGTGTAGTGTAGTAAATTAGCCGTTTGACAAGCAAATACACGTGGCCGTCATCTGGACAGAATTAAACTTTGTTAATAACATGCTGGATTAGAGAATCTACTTAACAAATAAACAGTGGAACTGTAAGCTATAAATTGACCCTGAGAATGACCATACACATTGGCACCTATGACCCGTAACAGGGGAGAGCTTATCCTTTTCCTGTTTTTGTCTTGACGGTCCTTTCCCTTGAGCCTATGAGGTAAAAAGTAAAGGTAACGTGTATTTCTTCTCCCAATTTATGGATTTCCTCTCATGTTAAATTTGTGAACCACATAAGAATAAAATGTAAACCGTCTTTGGAGTTGCCCTAATTTTAACACAATGTATAACACTGAGACTGTAAGTATACTGGGACACTGTAGTTACTATTACTACAGTGCAGGGGATGCCTTAGTATGCGGCAGGTTACAATATCCAACAACATACAGCTACAGCAATAAAAGACAAGAGACTGCATGCATTTAGAACAATGTTTTATTTTAAAATATTACCTACATAGGTGTTAGAAACCTGTAATAGCGGCAGTATACTTTATTACACTGTAAGTACTGTCCAATGCACAGAACTATACATTTGGTTTTAACCTTACTAACTGTGTAATCTCAATGGCCCCACCCTTGACCTCAAAACCAACCCTAAACTCCTACAGTGACATAATTACATTATGGTAATTGTACAGTATTTATCTTGTAATTAAATTGCAAATGTACAGCATTGCCCCATTATATAAAGTGTGACACGGCAGACAGAGTGCACCTGAAGGACTTCCCTGGATAATATACTATTGTCACATTTTTGTGAATAAAAGTACTGTAACTGATGTATTTATCTAATGTAGTTATAAATAATGCATGCATTAAAAAGTGAACTGGCATTCAAAAATAAAGAAATGATTTAGGACTTGCATGCGGCCTTTATTTACTTTTTGTTTTCTTTACATATTTATATATTTCTGGAGCATGCGTTCAACTGATTTACCTGAGATGATAAAAAAGTTCTAAAAAATTTCATTTGACATTCTAAATCATCTCATTGCTATGTATTCTATATATAAGAATAATAGAATAGATAATTGTTTATTTGAAAAAACATTTAAAAAAATAACTTTTACTATATTGTCATTCATTTTATTGACAAATCAAACCTCAGGCCTTTATAATGAGATAGCTAAGAATACTTTGGAGAAATGCAGATGTAGCTTTAACTGAAAACAAAAAGCGGTCAACACATGGATGTGCGCTGCCATGATGAGTACAGTCTATGAGGCTTGACCAGTGCCACAGTATTTACAGGGGAGGAATAAAAATACTTCAACATCAATGAGCTATGCTGTTAATACACTTACGCTGGCCCAAGTTGGGTCATTAGTATTTAAGAGGAAGCAAGCTAAAGTGAAGAAAAAATGACACATTTACATATGGCTTAAATAGTTGAAAAATAGATCTGTTCACATTGAACATGGATATTGCTTTGCTAAGGATCTTGGGTATCTGTTGTCTTGGATGTCATGCGTGCCTTTGCCATGAGCTGATACATGCCTCGGTCCGGTGACATTTTAAATAGAAGGACCACTAGTATGTTTTATCATTCTTTGAGCTTATTAATCATACTGTATGCGTTTGTTTTTGCTCACTGGAAAGAAACGTATTGTGTGACATCTGCTTGGTAAAGCTGGCTATATGTAGTGATGTGTATGTTTATATCCATAGAAGAGAAATGCTAGTTTAACAACTTACAATCCTATATTAACTGTTATATTAAAATGTACATATCCTTTAGGCTGGAAGAAATTGTCAATGTCACACACTTGATATCCGCAAGTGACTTGTTCAGTGTTTCCATTTCTAAAAGAGTTTACTAAGATCCTTGTAATCCACAGTTACATCGAGGGTGATCAAAGGTTTAAACGGTTAGCTGCAGAGTTTAGAACAGAGTTTAGAACAGAGTTTAGAAATGGCTGGTAACCATGCTCCCTGTTCCTGGGCTGTGCATTACTAAGTAAGCATGGGGATATTAAACAAATCCAAATGTGTTGTCTTACTGTGCACTAATGGGAATGTGGCTATCCAGGATTTTTTTCTCCTCCATATTTTCAGACTCCTTCTGCTTTCGGTCTCTTCTTCAGCTGGATCGATGTTTTAGCTGACAGTTCAAACCTTTTCCTTGATCGCTTCTCCAAGCAAAAAATATAAATAAAATAAACGTAAGGTGAGGCTACATCAACATCAAAAGCTGGTCGCAGTACTCTACTATCCTAAAGCTGAGTCATGGTGTTTTGAGTTACGCCAAACAAAATCTTCATAGCAACAAACAAATTCCTCCACGGCATGGTATCCTCATACTGACATAGCGTAGCCATTGGAAACATCTGCCAGTGAACTCTGGTGACAGGTGGACCCAAAGGGCCCAAATTTAGCAGCTTTATTCTGCAACATGTCAGCACTGGTTCCAAGGAACATTTGTGAAGTGGAATATTTGGAGCTGATAGGAGATGACAAGTTTGCCGTCTGTTTTCAGACTTCTCTGAGATTTTCAAATACCGTACATGCTTCATTAATTATTAAGTCGTTCCCTGACTATCTAATGTCTTCTTTCAGTTTTTTAAACATTGGAAAGTAAACTTTGGTAAACGACGTTCCACTGCTATATAGAGGAAAGCCTGTTCTTTGATAGACAGAAGTTTTATACAGAAAGACAAGATTTTAACACATAGCATGTTCAGTTGGGTGGAGTCTAGCAAGATATACATAATGGAAGTACCATGGCTTTAACCATAAATTCCTAAAAATAAAAATTCATTAAAATAAAATACAATTTCCCTGAACTTTGGGTAGTTCTATATACTGTATGGTCTTAAGATTTATTTGGTACACAAGATAAAATAAAATAATAATAAAAACAAAGCAGAAAATGTGAATGTGTGTTCCTAGGTAAACGAAATATCAGAATTTTAACATATAATAATCCTAATGCCTTTTCCCTGCATTGTTCAAATAAAATAAATATATAAAACCAGTCTATATTGTGGAACACATTCTCCTTTTCGATGGCAATCGAAAGGAGTTCCAGGCTCTAAATCAGGTATCATCATAATGACCATGAAATCAAACAGCGACTCTTTTATTTTTACATACACATTGATCCTTGCCCTCGGTTGTTTTGTTGACATGGTCAGACATGCAATAGATAGCAAACATCTGGTCTGTGTTCCACTTTATGCTATCCCTCTGATATTCTGCCGTTAATTTTAGATTTAGTGGATGTGTTCTCTAAGGCATTCTTGTACAATCCCTTTAAGTCATTGTGCTCGAGGCAATCCAAAGTGCAAATCCATCACAATTCTCTTGTCTTCAAGCAGTTGCTAGGACACCTCAAATGCCCCTGAAATATGGCTAGTTTTCCACCATGCAAAAAAAAAAGAGGGAAATGGGTCTGGGGAAATACATATATATATATATATATATATATATATATACACATATACATA
>JAOYSI010009001.1:0-11180 GCA_025775065.1 Hiodon alosoides | reverse complement strand
ACACACACACACACACACACACACACACACACACACACACACACACACACACACACACACACACACACACACAACTACAAAAAAGTACTCCCAGCAATTAACATTACCGCTGGTACAAATCGGTACAAATAAAAGTCAAGCATTTATTCCCTTTGTTTCAACGATCACTTTGGCAAAATACAGAGGGCCGTCTCGCCCGCTTCCTGAATCAAGTATCACTTCCTCAAACACACAGCGCTCCAAGCGCAAAACGAAGCAATCAGAGAGGTTTCACCGGCTCTCCACAACAGTGGGGCTAATTGGCTACGCAGCTTAAGCCTGGGAGAGAGAGACAGAGACAGAAACCGAACAGCGTTTTGTTGGCCAGTTTTTTTTTTTTTTTTGCAGGGGAATATACCTCCCCAAGTTCTGGCTGAACAGCAGCAAATTGGCTGAGACATTTTCGTCGGCATTTTCATCCGTCCACAAAAAACCAGCCGGGGAAGAATTTGCAGGGGGAATTTAGATTAATACAAAGAGCAAATTAATGTGCCGTCGTTCACTAGGCGATTCAGAGAAACGGCAACAATGACAGCCAAAAAGGGGGGGGTGGGGGGGAGAGAGAGAGGGAGAATATCACTGGCCCTGCACTCACTGGCGTGGACCTGCAAGCTGCAGCTGGAGCAGGTCAGCAGGACGCTGGTGCCATCGTCTCCCATGTGCGAGTTCGACGGCAGGGGCTCCGTGTTCTCGCCCCTCGAGCTAAAGCACATCTCCGGGACGAGGGGCCGGGTACGCTGGCCGTGCTGGGACACCGTGGCGCCGGGGTTGTCGGCGGGAAGAGGCGGGGGGTCCTTCTGTGGCTGACAGGACGGAAACACAGCCAGTTTAAGAGGAGTCAGAGTGCGGCGCCAGAATGTGTGCAGGGAGTGTTGCTGTCAACTCAGCCCAAGCTCCACAACAATTTCCAGGGTGACAATCTGTTAAACCTTTGAAGCACATCCTCTCTGGATTACACCCAAATTATGATCTCTTCGCAAATAATATTAACTGAGCTTAAACATAAACACAAGAGAAGCTCAACAGAGCATAGACCAAGCAAAACCCCCCCCCAAAAAAAAAAAAAAACGTTATGATGTTATCCTCGAGTTACATTTGCAGACAGGCTGTGTTCGAATTTACATATTACCTCATGTCTCATGTAACTCGTCATCCCATAGTTTTAAGTCAATTGTATCAACTTGGGTATCAATACCTCCACAGAGCAACAAAAATATACATCTATTGGCATTCACATTAAACAAGGGGTAAGCAATTTTATGCTAATCCCATTTGGACGCAAAGGGAAATATACGATTAAATTAAAAAGTGGACGAAAGTACTGAGTTAAATTAGTGTCATTGTATTACACCACTAATAATATACATAGACCTACTCTTCAGCGAGAACCTATAATTAGGCATGTTATTTAACATGCATTTAAACTTAAATCAACACTTCCAGACAGGTTCCCAAAATGCTATATTAACTCCAGAACCTCCTGAAGTGTTATCCAAAACTGAAATGTTAACGGAGCGACACAGTTCCACTCAAAATGACAGATATGTGCAAATATTTTGCCTTTTAAACAGAGACTCGGGGGTCTCCCTAGAGGCTAAGTTGGTAAAGAGGCTCATCCGAGCCTATGGAGAGCCGAACGAGCTGGAGTTTTAATTTAAATGAACAAAATAAAATAAATTAACTATGTTGCCCTCATTGAACCATACAAAAAAATACTTCCCATCAAAGAAGGAGGTTTCTATGATAAATGCACAGAAAGTACTGCACCCTTGAAGACCAAATTAAGTAAACTGTGAAAATGTTAAATCGGTAGCAGCTAGGCTAAAACGCTCTGTGACTGATCCCGGTCCGATGTTTTCTTCAGTATGTTACCTGGGTATATGGGGAGAAGAGACTGCAGATCGCACAGTATGGCTCCATGACTGTTACCGCTGCATTAAACTGCTGCTCCGCCTGGAAGTTGGGCGGCCAGTTCTGCCACAAGTGGCACTGGGCCACCTTCTTCACTTCCTGCTCCACGTCGGCGTCGCCCTCCACTGGCAGGGGCGAGTGCAGCTCTGCGCAGGCAATATGGAACAGTGGACACCGAGATCAGTATGCCTAGCTCAACACATTTATAAGAACACATTTACAAGGAGACACGTGAAAAAAGTCTAATAAACAAAGGTCCAGGCATTTGTGTGTGTGTGTGTGCGTGTGTGTGTGCGCGCGCTTTAACTTCCCTAATAACAAAACTCCTAAAAATCACTTCCTGCCACGCATTCCACTTACACATACCACCCCCCCCTTACAGTTTCGGTGCCATGCTTTCAACAAGACGGAAAGGCCCAACGCGGCACTGTCAGCAACCGGCTAAAGTGACAATGAACGCAGGTAAGTGGAAGTCATGATCCGCAGATCAATACGCGTCAGCTTTAGTAAAACGTCTACAGAAAGTAGGGGGGATAAGAGAGCAAGAGGCTGTGGATGAGAGAGCTGGAGCGTGCTGCCAACGCCCGCTGGCCATGGGCTCGGCAGCTCACGTGGCTCATTAACCCAAGACATGCCGTTTTATAAACATCTGGTTTTAAATAGAGACTTTCGCTGTGCGTTCGTAGCTCTGTGGTTCGGCTTCAGCGAGCAAGTTTGCCATCAGTCGTACAGTGAGAGAATTACAGATGAATGAACGAGCTATGACAACAGCATTTACAGACAAAAGCCCAGGATCTGCCAGCCATTGTTTTTCTCCCCATAAAGAGGATCACATGCGTGGTTAACAAAACAAGATTTGCGCATGCAAACAATAGTACCCACAAAAAAGCAGGCCACTTAAGTGAATGCGGCTCATACACACATCCACACAGACGTCGCAGTCACGTTACAATGCACAATCCGCTACATTACAGGAGGGTTAGCAAGAGTGGCAGTAATGAGACCAAAGCTGGCACTGGTCCCACCTTCGTCACTGGAAGCTTCCTGTTTGACGATGGATAGCGGCGAGCGCATGGGTGGCTTGCTGAAGGGGTGTCTGCGGCTCTTCTTTACCTCCACTCTCATCTTGAGCTTGGAGTAGGACGAGGGGTTTGACTGCAGGCACACAAACGAAGTAAAAACACTGTGAGCCATCCTAAAAACCACAACGGGCTACACGGCAGATGATGACAGGAGAATCTGTTCAGAGATCGGCATTGGTCTCAGGTTTGTACCCAACAGTAAAGTAATTCTTATCCTGAGCATGGTCCAAGTCCAGTGAAGGCTTACCTGGATGCCCTTTTTCTCAGGTCTTGCTTCGGCCAACAGCTCAGTGTCGCTGCTCTGCTTATCCTCTCCACTGCTGTCCAGTGGCTTAGAGGCACCCTGGCCCTCACCGGCCTTGCAGATGGCGAACTGCTCAAATGCCTCCTGGAAGGACAGGTGACCCTTCAATGCGTTCTTCTTGGGCTTGGGGGTGACAAACAGAGTGGGGATGATGGGCTCCAGCTGGTCTTCATGTACCCCTTCACCAACAGATCCCAGCTTCTTCTTGCCATTTTTTCTCTTTTTCTTCTTCTCCCCTGTCAGCATTAACTGCTGGGAATCAGTCTGAAGAGCATTAGCTGAGCCTAAAGAAAAATGATAAAATACATCTTAGCATTAAGGCTAGGGAAAATGAGTTCTGTGACAGATACGTTCCTCATTTCTCCATCGGACAGCCAATGCCCTTACTCTCACTGGTGCTGGCAGTCGCCTCCTGCTGTTTCTGGTCCTCCCTCTCCAAGGCTTCCAACAGTTTCAGTGCCTCCCGGTCCATCCTCTCTGCCCTCTCCTGCCGCCTCCTCGCCTCCCTCTCCTCCACCTGCCGCTGGTACTCCACCAGGTCCAGCTCTATTCCATCCTCCGCCAACGCTTTCACCTCCTCCAGTTTCAGGCGGCGCAACTGTTTCTTCTTCTGCAGAGCTCTGGCCCACCAAAAAACAACACACACAGAGTTACACACTGTGGGCGACATATTCCAGTAGGCACATTGACAAGTGTTAAACAAACCTAGAGCTGGAGAACACAACAAGCAGATAAGACATCCATGTTTTTGCAGAAAACAATCGATGGACAGGTTAGTCTGTAAGCCACATCTGCCTGGGAAAGGGGAAAGAAAATGACTTGCGTTGTGCCAAATGTTCTAATCAATTGCTTAATACAACCTGCCAAACCCACAGCCATTGACAAACCACTTATATTATTTTTCCAAACCAATTATATTATTTGCAAGGAAAATGTCTTGTATGTGTGTATTGGAAATGGCTTCTGTTGACCAATTGGCTTCGGCAGTAATCGATGAGGCTTTATTCAGAGTGGGGAAGTGAGAATTGCAGGATTTGCATTGATGGGTCACAGTTCAGCGCATCAGTTGCCAGCCATTTCAGTGAGGAAAGTAAATAGACATACATTTGCAAATTAGTAACTTTCCAACTGGCTCTCAGTTGCAAATTGAAAAAATATTTTAAATTGTGCAGCAAACGGCTCTTCACATTCAGTAATGTAATGATTGTAGACAGTAACCGGTAAACACACAGGGCCATATGTTTACCAATGCTTGGTAGGAATTTCAATAAATAATTCCAAAATAAAAAGTGTGGTGGGAATGCCCAAAGGTATACCTATTCTTAAAGCATAACAGCCATAAAGCACCAGTTCAATTTGCACATCTGACACCCTGAAAATGCAGAGGGCACAACAAAACGGCAGCTAAAGTGAAAATGACATGCCAACGTGTTCCCTATGCTAGAGGGACAAACGCACAAAAAAAAGAGACATACGCACAACCCAATTAGCCAGGTGCTGGATAGAATAAATTATAACGAGAAATGGTAATCTTACTGTCAGAACGAGCAGGAGATGACCTTTCGACCTTTGGTAGATCTCAGAAAGATGCATCTTTAGTCGCTAAATGGTAGTTTTTTTAAATATACCCATACAGGGGTGGAAAAGTAAACTACGGGCAAAGTGACAGCAAATCACTCACAAAGCATAGTACGGGGTCAACAGTCCAAAAACAGAGTAAACAGTCCAGCAAATAGAGTAAATATTTGCTTTAACAAAAGCAGGTGCTAGGTTATTTGTCAGTCCTTTTGAAAATTATTTTGTCTATTAACGCAAGAGATTTTGTGTATCGTCTTAATTCAAAAAGGCAAGCTTATGTTCCCTCCTGCTCTTATATCGACAGGAGGTAGACAAAATAATGGAATGACAAATCAATATATGACTATACTAATACGTTATTTTAATAAAGTGTTGGGCCCTCAGAACAGCTTTATTCAGTCTGGAAATACAGTTATGCAAGGGTTGAACAGTTTATAGTCTGGTATTTGCCCATCACTCACGAATAAAAGCTTCCCGTTCTATGACAGTTTAAGGAGGTAGAAATCTGCTCCACCCTCTATGTTCCAGAACCTCCTATAAAAAGGTTCAACGAGGTTTAAATTCAGCCAAGGTGTTTGACTTGATCCTCGTTTTCATGAAACCACTCTTTGAATCACCGATACCTTTTTTTAGTCAATTACCATATACAGAGGCAAGCAATTTCTAAATGCATACTAGAAAACAGAATTAGGATTATTAGGTCGTATCTCATTGATGGAGCCACGATTACACCTTCAACACATTCCTTAAATGCAGATAGCAGAAGATTCCTCCTACTTGGTCAAAATTTTATAAAATTCTACACTATCTGGTCTTGGGGCAGTACGATTTATGAGATCAAATCCAATAATGAGGGGTCAGAACAAGTCAAAGCTCTAAACCACTCACTAATGGGAGATGACAATCCTGCCACTGATGAAGACTTTCTTGGTTGTCAGAGGGATATTCCTTCACGCCCGGAGGGACTGTACAACCATCTGTACTGGTCTTGTAATTTACAATTAGCAGGGGAGTCAGAGTTTGGATTTGTGCTGAGCGTAGGTCAGACACCAAAAAGGATAGAAATAATTTATCAATGGGATTAATTTGAACATCGGATTAAATTGTAAAAGCCTTCCAGATCTTCCAGGAAGGTTTGATTTATAGAGGCCAAAATAAAATCACAAGAATTCTTATTTATTTTTATCCAAGTTATTATTTATGAACTGGCTATGGATTGCTTTCTTTGATTTCCTTTGTTTCTCAAGTCTATGAAAATTTGTCTTTTTAGCCGTTTTTGACTGGATTATAAAGCACCCTCAACGTTTCTTATTGTAATGACATTAACTCTGCCAATTCTGGTTAACTAAGGTCATTCATATTACAGCAATTATTCTTTTTAATTATCAAATCAGTGGGGGTGTTTTTAAATTAGCCACCAGTTTACCATAAGAACTAGCCACACATTATGACATACATTATATTTAAACCATTACAAAATAACTTGAAGCACAGACTCTGAATCAGATATACTATCAAGTGCTAAAATGAGTTGATCGAAAACTTAAAAAAAATTATTTTTTTAAAATTCCCAGTTCATTTCCATTAGAATTTGAAATCAAATCTGCCTGTCCTATTAGACTCAGACGGGCAGGTAATGTAGTGATAAGTAAAGGGTGAGGATGAAATAAAAATCATAAGGTTCCCCTATGACAAGCCAATAATTAAATATGGATTTAAGATTATATTAGTTAGGGGTGATTGCATTTTCAATAGGTAAGAGACATCTCATAGATCATATTTAAATGGAGAAATTAAATAAATATTGGTTAAAAGAGTGTGTGTGTGAACTTTGAATGGGTTGGGTGGAGGTCAAGACAATCAGCTGGACCATTTTTAAAGTCACCAACTATTACCAAATGAAAATATTATTTTGAATAATTTAATGGGAAAATAGAATCCCCATATATTTTAGGTTTGCTTTGAAACCATATATATGTTAAAAAAATCCATATAAATTAAAAAAAAGAGTAAAGGAGAATTCTGCAGAATGAAATTAAATGAACAGAAACGACATGATTGTGCCAATCGCGATGTCCAGAAATCTACTTCACATTGCATCCTAAAAATGCTGCCTCCCTTTAAGGTTCAAGACCCCTGGTATTCAACGATAAAAGATAAGAGATGGCTTCCTTCTCTTAATGTCGAGCTAGACAATCATGTAAAACACCTTCATAATAATGCCGCTTTACAATACTGAGCAACAGCCCAAACAAGAACATTCAAAAGCAATAACCACGATAGCTGGACCTTTGAGTCGTTTACAAGCATTCGTAAAAGGAAGCAAGTCCATTGCACAACAAAAGACAACAAAAGCATGCAACCCATTAATTATATTGCAGCCTGTTTTGGGTAGGCTCCAGGGTCTCTCTTCCACGCACAGCCACAGTTTGTTGTCGAGTCCCGTTCAGTTTGGAAAAGGTCCTCCGGAAAGCATATTTTAACAGATGATGGCTTTGAAGCCTTCTAAACCTCAGCCCAAATGTCTCAACAGCATGATGATTTGACAAGACCTTTTGAACCTGATCGCTTCATTCCTCTATGCACAATGCTCTCTTTTTGCAGACGGTTTGTGAAACCCCCCCCCCCCCCACACGTTTCATCACAGGTCGTTATGTACCACAGCCTGAAATTCAATGGATTTTTCCCAAGTTAGCCATCGTGGGTGAATTTTCTCCTAATTCGCTTTTCAAAAATGGTATGTTTGGCTTGAGGGTCAAATTTGGGGCCTGGACAGCATAAGGTTGATGAATACCTGGGTGTCGATTAGATTTTTGTAGCTGAATACACTAGAGTCATTTAAAAAACAGAATAAACCGCAGTGTAAAATGAACGAATTCCCAATCCCATGATACAGGCTACATGAAAAGTTTTGCCTTATAAAAACAATGAGAATATTGACCAACAGGTCTACAAGTTTATGGAAGTTCATAGCTTATAAATGATGAGACACTTCCTTAGAAATATTTGCACGAGTATGAACTATTCTTTATTCGTAATCATAATTCCTCAAAGTCTGCTCACTTCTTTGGCCTCAGCTCGGCAGCTTACTAATTAAACTTGTAAACATGCATTTTGCAAGAATCCAAAATTTTTTATTTTTTAATATTCTTTCACAGTACTTTGATTAGGGAATTGACATTTAAGGTTACTAGCCAGAGCAACCGCCTTTCAGTCTCACCAGTCAACCAGAAACTCCTGTTCCACCATTTAAGGTATCCACAGAAGCACCAAAATTAAGTCCTTGCGTCAGTGGATGTTTCTAGCACCTGACCGAGGAAGCAATGAAATCCCTGTACCGGTGATGAGGTTGGATGTGTCCCCCCAGGTCAGTGCCCAACTGTCCTCGCTTGGCACCTCCGGTTGAGCATGGGTTAACCGCACCTCATGGTAGAGAAGCCCTGGCTACACTGCTTGGAACTTGGAACAAGGGAGGGAAGTCTGCTGGATGTGGGACAAGCGTCAGTGCCCATCGAAACGATTTTCAGTCAAACTGCATGCTCAGTAAACTCCAGAAAGAGACACACATTGATTGCAGCACTAATGAGTGTCAGTACTGCATGTCTTTGTAAATGTCTTAACGACTTATTTTGTTGTTTTATAATGAAAATCAGTTCTTGTAATATAAATGTATTTTGCATTATGTTTTCACAGGAGCAACAAATCAGAAATCAATTTCCAATGATAGTTTTCGCTTGAAAACTATATGGAGGAAGGTGTGGAAGTAGAGAGAGCCTGGGGCAACAGGAAGTGTGTCCTGTAGGGATGCGTTACAGCTTGCTCAGCCCCACTGACCCGAGGGACAACGGGCCTTGGAACCGTTCTACTACAAGCCACGCAGAACTGTCAGCATCAAGTCTAAGGCTAGGTGCTGGCCCAATTGGGAGCCCCGCCACTATGCTTCCTGTCACAATCAACAGATGATGTAATCTAGAATCAAACTCGTGAAATCCAGCCTATAAAGGCGAGCGCCTATACAGTCAAAGCCACTTTGGAGTCCCTGTATGACTTTCCTTGGATACTTTAAATCGAAAAAGTATTTGATAACAAAAAAAGCAATTGGATAATTATCTCTGATGGTCAGACCAAACCAAATTGCAAGCTGTAGTCTAGTCGGAGATAATAAATACAGGGATGTGCATTAGGTTTCTGAATATTAATGCTCTTGCCGCAATAAAAATAAATTTGTTTCTTTTTTATATTCAAAGTTAGGCTCCGTTTGTTAGATTTTGTCTATAAATGATCAAATAAAATATATACATTTCTTGGGAGTGCATCCAACTCTACAACGGCATGAATCTAGTTGATAAAGTTATCTTTATGCGCATTATCTTTAAGAAAATCGTATCTAGTTTGGATTTGTATGATTGATTGCACTGCTTCTGGGGGGGGGGGGGTACCTTTGATTGACTTACAGGAAGAAGATTACCTATCTAGTAACATAATTCTTACCAGTCCAACGTAAGCAGATAGAGCCTTGTTAGCACTCACTTCCTGATGAGTATGGCAAAATCAAAGCATCTAATTATGTACGCCATTATCTTCATCTTTGAATCAATTATGATGTAGTTATTGGCGATGTGAAAATGCTGATTGACGGATGCAAAAAGTGAACATGGCTCAAAACCGCACAGCTCAAGCAAGCAATTAGTAGTTTGCGCCACCTCTGTGGTCCCCAGAAATTCTGAGGCTCTTGCTCAGCCAATTTCTATACCAGGGATAGGCAGCCACAGCCCCGGGGTACCTGCCAAGCCCTGGTTTTTGTTCCATGCCAGCCACCAATTACTTGCTTTAATCAAGTATTATTAACTGTGGTCCTGTGCACAATAATTATTCAAAGCGTTCACTCAATTTTTTTAAGAACTATTATCAACATATTATTATTTGATATTTTTTATGTCAACACTGGTAACTAAAACCAGAAGAACCGTTTGCCAGCCTGTTCTCAGTAAAGCAGTGTCTAAGCGTAATAAACACATAAGGTTATTACAGCGGTGGCATACGCGTTACAGCATGCAGGCCAAATGACCGTAAAATATGATGATGTGCATTATCGGCGAGGCAATGCTCTCACCTCCTCAGCAGCTTGTCCCTGTAGGTGACTCTGTTCTGTCTCCACAGCTCCAGCTGTGGACTGGTGAGGGTAGTGGGACGTTGATGGTCCAGCACGGTCACGTCCTTGCCCTGCTTCCACTGCTCGTAGCGTTCCGGCTGGAGGCAGCGCACGAACACGTCCATGGAGATCTTCACCATGTCTTTGCGACACGAACACTGCGAGGACAACGAGCAGAGACCGTCACGCTAACAGCTGGGGCTGACAGGCCACATCTCCCAAATCAGATTCCAGCGAAGCCCTGCTTGAGTTCACTTACTGCAATCTTATGAAGTAAGGAATGGAATGAAGAAACATAAGATTCTCTGGTCGAGACCTTTAAGATAAATGTTACATCATATGTACCAGTATAACAAAGAAAAGAAAAAAGAAGAAAAAAAAAAAAAAATTTCATTTTAAATTAATTATCGTTATATATTTGTAAGACAAACTGATAAAATTGTAAAATCCTATTGAAATCTAATTTAAATCCCACCCCTGGCCAGATGCATGCACAAAGCAAAACACTAAATCTCCAAGATCCAGTCAGTTGGTTCGGCTACCAGGTTCGACAAAAGCCAGAAATAGAAATAGTTGACTAAATAAGCTCTGCCTTCCCCCACTGGATGCTGAGTAATTTCAAAAAGTACCTGCCTCGTTTAAACATAAATTTAAGTCGTAGCTGGCACAGCCAGTCATAAGCAACAAGCATCAACAGACACCCTGAACCAATGTGCAAAGATACAACCCCATTATGGGTCCGAAAATCGCATTATTGTTCTGATCAAGGCAACGATGAATTGGGGGCGCGCTTTACACGGGTGCTGGCGTGAGGCGTGTTCCGAGCACGGCGCATCAGAATTAATTACTGCCATGTCTGGTGACAGGTGCTCCGGGCCAAACGAAAGGCAAGGCCCGTGACTTCCAGGAAATCTCAACAGCCACTGCGCGTTTAAAAATGCAGAAGCTTGGAGAACCAAAATGGGGGGGGGGGGGGGGGGGGTGGGATGTAAATAAAAATAAAAATAAAAAAAAAAAAAAAAAAAGAAAAATAAAATAATTAATAAAATAAAAAAAACAACAAAAAAAAAAAAAAACAAAAAAAAAAAAAAAAAAAAAAAAAAAAAAAAAAAAA
>JAOYSI010008997.1:0-11181 GCA_025775065.1 Hiodon alosoides | reverse complement strand
TTGTTTATAGGTGAAATGCAGACTGTTAAACAAAGTGCTCCATTTTCACTTTTGTTCACTTAAGCCGTAAGCCTTGATTTTCTTCTGAAATATGATGCAATTTTAGTTATTGAGAAAAAGAGTGTTAACGGGTTGTTTCAAAAGACAATGTTAATGTAGCTGATAAAGATAACTTATTTTTTATTGTTCAATTGCCCTCATTATGGATTGGCAACTTGTCTGCACTTGGTTATTCCAGACAAACTGCTTATTCTATTGAAAAGCTTGAAAAGACCCCGGACTATAAGCAAACGTTAAGCAAGATATAAAAAAATTATAGCATTTAATGCTCAGCATGTAACAACAATATCATTTACACACAATTTTAATGTGAAAAATGGGCTTGAATTTGAGATAAGGACCATTCTTGGCTAATGCAAGTTGATAAGTCCTCCGGACGCTATTCCCTTTCAAATATGAAATATGAACCATCACTAGTAATATTTTCCTTTAAGAACAAGATATGAGTAGTTATGCCAAATCACACATCAGTCGTATAAATGGATTCTGCAATAACAGTTCTGAAAAGACCCAGCAAAGGCTACATATGGGAGGGAAGGTTTTGGGCTTTGGACCTGGTTAAACTCCCTTTTTAGTAGTTTCCTCCGAGTAGGAGGTTTGATTTTGTTTCATGTTGTATTTATTTAAAGTAAAAGATATATTAGTTAAACCCCTTTAAGTTTTCCTTAGTCCTTTTCCTTGTGCCCTGTTTGTGAGTGTGTGGGTGTTTAAATTCACTGTAGGAATGCCAATAAAAAGGTGTGCGCCATCCCCTTGTGTCTCCATCTCCATCGTTGTATGACCGGGCACGCTCCTGCATGCTACATTGACCCAGAAACTCTTCCCAGATCATCCGTCCGATTGACTGGTTTACGATGGATGCTTACTTCCATGTGTCCATAACTGCAGGACACAGAAAGTGTCTTTTGTTTGGCCTGTCCCCGTTTCTTTTCTACTGTTAAACATTAGCGTTCATTTGGACTGGGTTGTGTTTCTCAGCATGATCTTCCTGCCACCGAGAAAGTTGGTACTTTATTCTGATGGAAAATTTTACTCTTGGAAGGTTTGATTGAACTTTACGAAACATTGAACTTTATTGTTGTTTGATATTAATCTCTCATTTCTCTCTCAAAACTTTGCTTTGGCAGAAAATATACACACTGGGAACCAGAAGTCCTTAATTCTCGACAGCAGGATATAGAAGACTATGCGTTATGTGGATCTGTGTCCATTTCCATATAATCCCAACATAATGCTTGAGCAAATTTATTTCCCAGCAAAAATATTAACTTAATTTAGTTGTGTGTGAATCTTCTCTTTATCAAAGAGCCAAGACGAATGTGGGATGTCCTCACTGCCCGTAGATGGGTCAAGAAGAAACTTGGGCTGGAGGCTGGAGCCAAAAATTCTGCAATTGGAGTATGAGGACAAGAAGAGGGCCCTCCAAGAAGTTGAGGAGGCAGAAGGAGAGGAGCTCATCGAGGCCAAAAGGACATTTTTTGTTTAAGATAAAGAGGTAATGGAAACTTTCCTTTCTGAATGTTGTGTGTATCAACTGTCTTTCAGAAGTATTCACCCCCTCCATTTATGTCACATTTTATTGAATCAGAAATTATATATACACATGTTTTATTCAGAACTTATCCAACTCAACAGTTTTATGGGTTTAAATAAATCAGTTCAACAGAAACAGAAGCATCGACGGAGACTAGCGGTTGCATAGCAACCTGATACAGCAACCTAGCATCGCCTACGCATTGTTTGGTTTGGGTTAAGTGAATTTGCAGGTTATTTCACCTGAAGAAAATATCTTAGGAATTATTTTTACATGTGTTTATTGACAATGAAACTCAGTCTCCTTAGAATCTGTACCGATTAGTTTATATTATATTATAAAATGTTATAGTTATTGTTGTGTGGCATGTTGCCTGGAGACCTGTCTGTTACACGCCCAAGCCCTGACGGAAATTGTAAGGAAATTTAATAAAATATCATAATCTGACCTGACTCTGTGTGCTTAGATGTTGATTCGAACTTTGACATTTGAGCCTTACTGGAAATGTGCACATAGATGACAATTGGGAGGCAGTGGGGTCAAAGACACAAGCGATCCACCAACTACCTAAACTTTAGAACTACAAAACTCCAAAAAGCTATCAAAACAACTCAGGGATATAGTTACTAAAAGTCATCGATCTTGAGAGATCTGGAGAAAAAAAAAAAAACCTAAGTCGTGTAACATCCCTTGGAGCATGGTTAAATAGATTGTTTGGAAGTGGAAGCCTGCCTGAATTGTAGAGTGGAAAGAAAAAAAAACATCTGAAAGCCCCATGGAGTTTGTAACAAAGCATTTTATTAATGCTGCAAACACGCCGCAAAACTTTTTGTGGTCAGATAAAACTTTTTGGCCCGTATTCAAAGTGTTTGGCATAAATCCAACACCAATAATCACCAAATCAACACTATCCCTACTGTCAAGCATGGTGGGGGATGTTCTGAGGATGCTTCTCATCAACAGGGACTGGGAGGCTTGTCAGGATTGAGGAGAAAATCCTACCGGAAAGACTGCCAAAGAACTAAAACTGTCATGGAAAATTCACTAAAATGAGCACTAAATGAACTGGTACAGAGGTCATTTCTGCTCTTTGACACGTAACCAATCGGTATCTCAGCCAGTTTAGCCACATAAATAGAGACTACATGACCACTGACAATGTGGCATGTTACTGCACAAGTTTGAAGTTAGCTTGAATCTTTATATTGTCAAAAAATTGTGTGAGGTGTTTATAGTGTGTCATCCAATAATATTTTATGAAGTTTGACAGTCCTATTGTCATGGGTAATCGTTCGTTGTGCACAGACATTTTTCCAAGAAAGACTATCTGGGGCCAAGACAGGCTTTTTAAAAAGTCAAAAGTCTCAGAAAGAACAGTGATTATTCAGTTCGTTAAGCAGTTTTTGTTATAAACAGGTGGAAATAGTGGTTGAAATAATCCTTCAAGTTAGCCATGATGTTTTCCTAATTTAATATTCCTGGTGTGGATGACATAGCTGTGCTCTTTCCCAAGATCAATTGCAGGGGCAAGCTACACATGGGATGCATATCTGGCTGATCATTGTTCTTTTGATTTGGACTCCCAAGCAAATGTGAAGTTCAGGATGAACTGCCAAACAGAAATTGTGTCCAGGTGCTTCTACTTTAATTACTCTATGAGCATTTAACTGGTTTGTTACATCTGCTGGTGCTGCAGAGAAGGCAAGAAGTGCTTTTTTTTGTTGCTCATAAAGCAAAATAGTATCTGTTTTTATTTCTGTAAATCTGACTTTTTGATGTTTGAAGTTTCATCTGCTTTTTTAATAAGCAGATTGTAAGCAAGAGATCGCAGCATCTGAATAGGTGCAGAAAAAAATATTCAGCATCTGTTGGCACATCGGGAACGTAGTCTGCTAAATCAAGCTGGGTCGATTAACAGCAGCTTACATGAACTCCTTGCGGTACATTCCTTTTGAAACGTTTCCTGAGCGTTATCATTTAACCGCAACATGACAGCGGCTTCATCATAGAAATAACTGATGCATACATTTTGATCAATGTTGATTTTGACTAACCGTATGTTCGTCTCCAAAGCATGCGTCAGTTTTTATAAAGATGCATAAATAAGTTTTTCCCTCCATGTCTAAATGTGGCCTGGGTAACACATTTAGTAGATCAAATACGTGCAAAGGAACAACATTTAAAAAAAGATAAAAAAAACATAATACTTTATATTATACTTATATCTATAGTATACTTACACTTCTGTGTCAAAACAGTGGGCAGGGAATCTGTGTCTCGACCCTTTAAGACCAGACAGCCTGACATTCCAGGACTGAATGCTAATTGTCCTCAGTTGATTAATTGGTACAGGTGCAGACAAGGGCTAATCAGGCACCGAAAAATATGCTGCAGGATTGTTAAGTCAGGGCCTGTACCTACGGCAAATCACTGGAGGAATTTTGGAACTCATTTGAGCGGAGTGTGAGAGAGTGTTTTTTGGATTTTGATTATTCTTTGGATTTTGACCCATTTCTGAAGGCGAATAATACTATATACTTTAGTACATCCATTGTGAAGCTTGTCTAGAAACTGACTAATATGTTTAATAACTAACTGTTAATGTTATCATTGTATCAGTATTTACAACTCTACACTTTAATGTGAGTTCTATTGTTTTTGCTGATGAAATTCGTACTGTAATGATTTAGATTTTGCTCGCATTTGAACAATAAAATTTCAATAAAGAAGTACAGTTTTTCTGTAACGTAAGATATCTAAATCCTAAACTGGCTCAATTCTGACCGATAATTAACCAGACTAATCAGGTACAAAGTGAAAAGGAGGTGTTCATTTGAAAAACACTTGGCACGATTGTAAACCAACCCTAGAAATTGGAATTTTCTCAATTTTACTATAAGGACATGGGGCAAATGTATTTTTCACATATATAAATATTATATCTGCTCCAGCAGTTCAGTATCTTAAAATGTTATTTAAGTTGCTTAGACACCGTTATGAAAAACATTTTTACTTCACACAGGAATAAGTGGTGCTCATGTTGTTTGTTCTGGTCCAGGATCAGAAACTCTGCTCAAGAGAAAATGTGTATTGCATGCATAATCACAGAGGTTTCTTGAATTTTATGCACTCATCTACTTTTTTGAAAGAAGAGGGTAGTGAGGAGCTGATGCTCATTTGGGGATGATTATAGCCTCCTCGGCTACACCACAGGTTGAATTGAATGTGGGTTGCTGTTATATTTAGTGAAGGCTGTCGAATTTAGACTCACCAATGTCTTTGTAATGCATTTTCAGGTTCATATTTTGAGCTGTACAAGCATGACCACACCAGTGGCCAGTCCTGAAGGATTAATGAAAGTTTGCAGCAAGAAAAAGTGCACCCAGAGGCACTGTGAATTCATAATGACTTTGTCAGCTGCATTCAAGTTCGCCTTATCTGGTAATGTTGTCAGACCTTGTTTTAATTTTGTACTTGGAAAGACAAGTGTATTATAACATTTTTAATGGCAACTCATGAATTATTCAGAGTGCTGGCATGTCATGCCATTTTGAATCACGCACAATCCATTTTAAACTACAGAAGAAAGTGTTTATGTTGTAATACCATATATTGCATGTGGTGTTATTCTTAGAGTCATAGTAAATCATGGTTGTCATTGTGGCATGCCCGGTTCGGGGTGTGGTCTGAGCATGGGCGTCATTAGAACCTTTTTTACTGGGGCACGTGCCCCAGTAAAATCTATGATAAATCTTAAAGAAATATTTTCATAAAGATTTATCTCTACATGTTTACCTTTCCCAGTACTTGTTGCAGTGTAGGAATAATGGGTTAAGCCAGGGAAGTTATAGTATATATATATAGTATATGTATAGTGCTTTGTGTTGCACACTTCTTGCATACTGCAGACTTTCTAGAAAAAGCGATATGAGTAATAGTGTGCCCCAGTAGAGCTTTATGTCTAGCAATTCCCCTGGGTCAGAGACAGATAGACATAGACGATTTTTCTTATCATTTGGCAAGGAGGAAGTCCCTTCCAACGGAGCCGGGGCGGGGTCCTGCCCTCGGGCCAGGAATGGGTGGCCGACAGCTGAGGGCGGCTTCCTATTTCCCATGAATCTGGAGGGAGGCGGTAGGTCTGGACACGCGTCACCCTCGTGTAGGCCCGATGGCGACCCCCACTGGCAAGGACAGGATGGGCCCGGGCTGTCCAGGCTGCCCATAAGTCCCCCAGCCAATCCCCTGTTTTAGGTTTTCTGTTTCTTTTTCTGTTCTGGCTCCACTTCCGCTCCCCGGCCTTGGCCAGGGAAGGTGGTCTCCCTCTGCCCTGGGAACCCCTCCACTCACCCATCTACCGAGGCTGGCAGCAGGGAGTCTTCCACCCGTCACTCTGCTGCCCGCCATTGTTTGAACCGCCACAACTGGCAGTGGTCTGGCTCATGCCCGAACAGGCCGCAAGCGTGGAACCACACCGCCCCGCTCTTCTGAGGCGAGCCTGCTCCTTGTCCATGTCCAGGCCCGGGTCCGGCTCCAGACAGTCTTCAGTCCGGTGGCCCGGCTGGTGGTCCGGCTGGTCACTGTACCCGCACACGTCCCCTTGCTGGCAAGCCAGGAAGTCCTCAATGCCCTGCGCAGGTAGATCCTCAGCACCTCCAGCACCCACAGCACAGACCTTACAAGAGCTCTGGTGTCCAGGACTGTGCTTGGGCCTGCTTCACGTTCCCCACCACTCCCGGCACCACTTTATAGCACGCAAGGGCATACTCAGTCCGAGAGCGGCCAGAGATTGAGGCATTGGGAGGTTTTACACCTTATAATGGGCATTTTCAAACAAACTCTAAAAACAAACTTCTTGCATAAAGGAAAAACCTGCGTATGGGATTGTTGGCACCTGAGTGTGATTACCATTAGTGGAACCACACTCAAGTGCACAATGAGGTCCTTCTAGTGGGCATGGCCCTCCCTCTTGATATTGCTCTCCATCACAGCTTGAGGGCGTGGCCACACATTGCTCCACTGCTTGACTGTCCATCTTGCCACCCTGGGCGTGTTGAGGGCACTGTCTTTCATGATCTTTTCTTAGTTATTCACAAGTGGCAGTCAGAAATACGCTTTAGGATGGTCAACTGTAGCTATTTTTCTGGTGTGAAATGAGGAGCTGCAGTAAATGGAGATGAGAACCCTGAGCCTTGACATTATTCAAGTTAACTTTTTTGACGAGGAATTGATGAAATACTGAGTGAGATGAAATACTAGCTCTGTCTGTGAGAATTCCACTTTGGAGAAAGCTGATGGGTTTGGTCCTTTCATTTGCTCATGAAAAATACTATGTTCGGTGTCAGGTTCCACCAGATATCTGACATGCAGAGAACAAGTAGGTCAAGGAGTATGCCTCAAAGCATGTCAGCTTTGTCATGCCAGTGTCAAATTAACATTATTCACACTAACCTAACACAAACCCAGGGCTGCCCAAACTACGGCCCGGGGGCCAAACAACACAGCCCGCAAGCCTTCTTCATCTGGCCCGCAGAGCAATTACTTGTTATAATAAAAAACGGCACTATCCTAAAAATAATCATTGGACGATACCAAGTGACAGACTAATAGAAGGTAACTAAAAAACAAAACAAAACAAGAACAAAAAAAAAAGCATTACCCCTTAAAATTCGTTCGACAACATCCTACTACCACTGCCCCTCCTTCCCCGCACATCAGTTACTAGGAAAATCCAAACTCGCGTTCTCTTTTTTTCTTTTCTTTTCAGTTTTGTTTGTTAATAACACAATGGCGGCTGTAAAAAAGAAGAGAAACGTGGACAGTGAATGTCGTCGGTTCCAAGACAGGTGGCTCTGTGATTATTTTTTTTACAGAACACAAAAGTAAATGTGTTTGCTTAATTTGCCAAGAAGTGGTGGCAGTAATGAAAGAATTTAATGTAAAACGACACTACGAAAACAAAACATGAAGCGTTGTATAAGAGGGTCAAGGGAAAAAACGCCGTCATTTCACAATTGCACTCGATTTTAAAAGCATTCGTAGTGAAACTCCGCCCGTTCGAGAAGCACGCAAAACACCTTAATGCTGTGCACTTCCCATCACTAAAAGCCATCATTGATAGTTTTTCCAGTGAAAGTATCTCTGGATCAATGGGGAAATATGTGTCGATTGTATCTGCTTTAATTGCAGATAGTTCAACAAACGCTTTGAAGACTTTTCAGTGATTGACAAGGTCCTTCAGATTTGCTCTTGCCCCCTCAAAGTCAATACTGATGAAAAGACAAAAAACTTGCAGCTCGAAATCACTGAACTGCAGTGCGATGACATTCTCCACAGCTGCCATCAAGAGCTCCCTTTGACACTCCCTTTGTTTTATGAATGTCTGGACAAGACACGTTTCCTGCAACTGAGACGACATGCAAAAAAAATACTGTGATGTGTGTACATGGTGTAATATACTATGTTGTGTTTATACTTGCGGGGGGTGATGTGTGTACATGGTGTAATATACTATGTTGTGTTGTGTTGTACTATCTCGTGGCCCGTCGTTTATTTCCTGATCACCTGATCTGGCCCTCGAGGCAAAAAAGTTTGGAAACCCCTGGTATGACATCTAACATCTTCTAAAATAGCCAGAGAGAGAGTGGGGGAAACGTGTTTAATAAAACTGATAGCAAGTGCTATTGCATGCGACATTGATGCATTTAAATTGACTTTTTTCCTCTTTTACATAAACAACCTCACTTTGAGACAAAAAGGAATAACCTAAAATTAGGTAAGTATTCACCTCCCCCCTGCTGTGGCACTCCTAAATAAGCTCAGGTGCAACCAATTGCTATCAGTTAATAAGTTTTTTGTAAAATTGGTTCTCATGTTTTCAGATTAAATACCATGACAGCAGGTTCGGCGCCAGAACATAAAGAACGGATGGGCAATCAACTTTGACAGGGGGGCATTTTGTTCACCTCACATAGCTTTTATTAAGTGTATAATTAAGATTATCATGTTTCATAAAAGAAATAAACTATGACAGAGAGGCCGGGTACGTACATACTGTCACTCCTGCGCACAGAGGTGCGCACTCTCACACACGTTACCACGTCCACATTACCAGAGGTTATAAATTAAGATGCACAGGGGGAAATCCGTTAAGTGTTTTGCATTGAATACAGTACTGCAAGAGGCAATTCTACATAATGAATAAACCGATACATTGGGCCACCTACACAGGCTGCTACACAACAAATGAAAGGATAAACAACATCCTTTAAGCCACATCAAGAACCGGAATGCGTAATTACAACCCAATGCGCGCACATCCAGAAACGTAGCCACAATTACAAAAGTGCAAAAAATACCACTTTTAAATTGCATAGTGAACAAAGCAGGAGAGACATTTTCCCAAGGTGCATAAGTGTATTTATGAACTCACCACTGGAACAGCTGGAGTCGCCTACTGTGAGTGCAGAATCTCCTCAACACAACTGCTTTCCATTCGTTTGGCAATTTTCGAGTGAGATCATGCTCAAAACCAAGCTGCACGAGCTGACTCTTGCGACTGTGCAACATTGCACGTCAGTGATCGGTTAGAATGAGTTTTCTCACACTATTTTGCAACTGAGCTAATATTAGCAACTGAGGTAATATTAGCCGAATCATTAGCTTTTGCTTGGTTGTCACTGCCATGACTTGCTGTTGCTGTCCCAAACCACTTTCTTATGTCCATATTAATTGAATGATGGCTACGTTTTGCACTTTGCTTTAACGAGCTAGCTTTGTTTACCGCCAAGAAAATGTCCTAATTAGTGCCACCCACCTAACGTCTCTACGTAACTATAAGGTAATCCTTGTAATATAATTTATTGGCCAGTCATACAATGCGGATATGCTAGTTGTTTTTAATTGGATAGGCAGGGGGGTTGTTATTTACAGTAAGAAATGATTTACTAAATACAAACTATCACTGCTTTCTGTTTTATTTTGCAATACAGTGTTAAGTCTTCCATTACCAAACTGTATGACTTTTAGCTGTAAAAGTATTTCAGTTTTGTTTTTTTGTCAGGGAGAGTATTCAGTTGAGGGGGCACAGTGATTTTTTTGGAGGGGCCTGTACCCCCAAGGTCTGCCCATAACGCCGATGCTGGATGACTGTAAAGTCACACATTTAGATTTTGATTGTAAAGGTGTAGCCTAGCTAATTAGGGTTTATTAGCTTAACACTTTTTATTCTTGGTCTAAGAACGCGCAGATACAGAGACAGTGTGGGTTCCTTAATGCCTTTTACTTGGCTTTTTTTAGTCTTAACCAACATAATAAAACGCAAAGACTGAAAAGAAAGCATAAATCAGCTTTGGCATTAGAAAAGTAAAAGTGTAAAAGCACAACATGCACACAGCGACCAACACACAGACTTTTCGGTCTAAATATTCTTCCCAGACAGTGCTTGCTGTCTCACCTTAATTAACTTAATTTCATGCACCAGAGTGTCCAATCAGCAGAACCACACTCAGGTTCACAACAAGGTCTTAGCTGTGTTGCATGGCCCCACAGCTTGCCTGTCAGTCTGGGGGCACTAGGCATGTCCCCAGGTCTGCCTGAGGGTGGGTCTCGGCCTGTATGCCACAGTATGATAAAAGGGACCATGCTTATTCACCATATGATGCTTACGTATTTCATTCACAAAGTGTGCCTCCTAAACTTTTAGAAACACAACCTACCAGCCTGCATTGAGACAAACACATCTATCTTTACAACCTGCGTACACCTGCTGTTTGATTAAAAAAATTTTTTTTTATACAAAGTAATTTTCTACTTGACTTGTCAATTAAATATCTTTTGGATTAGAGCACCGTTAATTGAAAGCCTTTCTGCCACACTTTTAATGTGGTTGTCACTTTTTTTAATTCTCTATCTAGTCTCTATCTAATTCTTGTTTTCGGCTGGGCTGTTGATTAATATAACTGAAAAAGGCAGTTTATTTCAGGTGGAAGTTAAGTTAAGAATGATCAGGCTATGTGGTTGGCTGAAAAAAATAATGCAAAAATGATCAATGGAAATTATTTTAAACATTTTATCACATTTTTAATTAAATTAAAGCAGTGTTGCTGAATTGTTTTTCTCTTGAGAGATTGTGTTGAGCATGCAGGTGGTGTTAGTCTATCTGCTCTGTGCGGTCCAATTCTTTTGAAGAGCTGGTTATCAGAGTTCCGCAGCTAGCTAGAACTCTGCCCCACTCTCACAATCACTGGAAAAAGCTAATTACGTGTTACAGCATCCATAGGGACCCACATGAGCGAAGGGATTTATGGTCAGTAAACTGCAATGTTATTCAGTGAAGTTGCCCTTAGTTTTCTAAAGGGGTTTTCTGGGTTTGTGTTGGGTATATGGAGCTTGGAGAAAGTACCAAACATACCATTTTGTAAAAGCGTGCATGTTTTATATACTGTGTGTGTATTTGTGTGTGTACATATTAAAGCAGCATGTATTGGCTATAATACAGTGGGTGAAATAAGCATTGAACACGTCACCATTTTTCTCAGTAAATATATTTCCAAAGGTGCTATTGACATGAAATTTTCACCAGATGTTGG
>JAOYSI010008996.1:0-11182 GCA_025775065.1 Hiodon alosoides | reverse complement strand
CATATATACACACCACTGGCAAATTCAGCATGGTTAATGCTAGCTTACAGTATAAAAGACAAAATACATTTACCTTTTTTGAGTGACTTAGTGAACATCATTTTTAGTAGATATAATTTTTTTACTACTTACGAATTTCAATGAAGGTTATGTGTCACATTAGTCGTGTATGGTTAGTGGACATGTTCATTTTCCTCAATGAAAACTGTGGCTTCCTCTAAAGACAAATGTAAAAGGCTCTAGCCTTTGCTGTGTCACTGTGCCCAGCTCTACCTCAAGCACATTTGTTTATCGGTTACTTATTCAGGTATAATTTTTGGAGATAATTTTTGATATATTTAAACAGTCAATCAAACTTGTAAAAATAGTTTTGTTAAAGAGACAACTAGGAAAGATTACATTAGACAAGAAGCTCCAAGTTCCAACAGACAAGTACTTGAAAGAAAGCAAAATCTGTGCTCTGAAACATCAAGACTGAAAAATGTTCTTAAACCCTCTTTAACCCTCTTAATATTTTGCAGATATGTTTTATAACGTGCAGGTTTTTTGATATACGTGGTCAGTGTGCCGCTCTGAGATGTTTAGGTCGTTTTGAGGTGTTTCGTCCAATACGCTATGGCTAATTGGACAAAGCTGACAAAACAATCAAGCCCCACATAAGGAGATACGGGTTATGGCAAGATTTGGTTGAGCTATAACAGTCCGCTCCCCTATCTCCACCACCCGACTCTTTGCTTTACAATTGCTTTGATTTGGTTCAGGCCCATAGTCTACACAATGTGATTTCTTAACAAATTTTTATCACAATTAGGCAAGCACTTTATGATCCTCTCAGACCGCTATACATGTAAAATAATAATTAGACAATTGGACACAGTCGTAACCAACAATAGTTTATCTAGGAATTTCTCATTTCTTTACACCGGTACATAACACTGTCCAAAAAGGCTCCTAGCTCTAAGCATCTCCCCCGGACAGGAACTTTGGTTTCCATTCCGTGGTAATTGAAATGGTTGAAATCCAGCTGTGAGCTATGTTAGCCGATGCAGTTTAAATCTTCAGTGTACTCATTGAGTGCAGGGCCCTGTCTAGGCTTTGAACCTGCATTCCTTCACCTTCACCCTGATGCACAATCTTCAGACAATTTGCATATTAAACTAAAGACAGAAGTCCCAAGCTAAAGGAGCCGATTATCAACTACGGGGAGTGACGTCACTATCTATTAGAACTGAATTGATTTTTGAATTATCACGTTGAATTAATACATTCTCATGATGCTTATCGATGTGATGGATGTGTTGACATGGCCTGACTGCTTGGTATACGCAGAAAGGGGTGAGAAATGATTACCTGCCACAGGCTTTAGAAGTTCTAGATGGTGGCAATGTTCAATTTCCTGAGGTTTGGGAGTATTCCAGTGGAGTGATTTTATTCACAGGATTTTTACATTATAAGTTTGGGGTAAGTATCCAACATTATAATTGATCTGAGTGCATCTTGTCCCAGGTATTCCAACAGAAGACCATCGACCCAGAGCCACTGGACCTTATGATGCTGGTTCATAACAGTGGAATTCCCTTACCTTGTCACAAACATTACACGCAGATAAAACATCTTCTAGTTAGAACATTCTTCATTGTAAATTGATATCTCCATGGTAATGCCCTATGTAAATGTTCCACAGGCTGCTTTAGGCATTTACGTATTAGAAAAAGCCAAGGGGTATGCGGGTGTGACAATAACAATAGAACCCGCACCAAAGCCAGAAGGAAGGAATTCATGAATGTTTAAGCTGGAATTGGCAAACCCATCCATCAATCAAACATAACAATGCAGCCTGCCTAGGAGTTTTTTATTAATATCAATTCTTAATCTGTCTTGCTTCCGCTTAACATTTAGCAGAATTTGTCAATCATTGGCTATTGTCAATTTTTAAATAATAGGGTCCCACATTACATCAAAAGAATTTCCCAATTGGAAACAAGTCTGTTTAAAACTAAACCTTCCAAGTCATTAATTAATTGCAAGTCCAGTTTTAAGAATCATTTTCAGGAACAGAATTGATTCTTATAACCAGACTGCACTGGATGTTATCTCTCCGATTTTCGACTAGGATACATACATTTTGGTCCAACTGGGACCAGTTTTAGACAAATAAAACATCCAATTTTTTAATTACAGCATTCTTTTATCCACTACACACTTTTCTATGAAAGGAGGTTATGTGCCCATGTAGTGAGAAAATAAATGCACAATAAAAGAACCAAAAATAAAACAGTACACGTCAATGAGCAGAAGACCTTATGGGGTCTGGCATAATGTGTAGGCCTCATATTTCCTAACTGCTTCTACTTTCACAAATAATCATAGTCTATTTTTCCGCCACAGTTCTCCACCCATGTCACGGGAGGGCAACACGAATAGATTGTCTGTCCCTTTTCTGCCAGCCCACTACGGGCAACGTTCTCAAAGGAAGGATCGGTGGTGGCATCCCACCCCTGCTAAGCCCACTGTAGTCTTAATATCAGTAAAGGAGAAAACGTGTACAGCAAGGTTTTCAAATGAGCGACTACCACTACATACAGTCCTCCACACCTGAATATACTTGAGGGATCTGATGCCAGACCGAGTCCAGAGGTAAAACGGCCGTAACTGACTAATGAAGGACCTCCTCTGTTGCGTTGGATCACTGCCATTGCCCCACATGGCTCCACTCAGCTCTGCAGCAGAGATGTCATTCAGGTCGTTGTACTCTGTGACTCACACTAAACCCAAATGCAACCCAGATCCCAGGTCCAAACTCCCTCAACTCTATGTGGAAAACATCTGGCTGCTGGTGAACTTCTCCTTCACAGCCTTCAACTCAACAGGGCTTTAAACCAGCTCATGAATATGAATACACGGATCCCTCTTCAGCGATATTCAATTCCCTCAATGGCAGAAGACACTATATCTCGTGGCAGCAGTCTCTGGTCCCCTCCATTGCCGAGATGCTTCCGCCCAATGTATTCCATGTACAGCCCCAGAAAATGCAGAACATTTGGAAACAAACAGAAACAAACAAACAGAAAGAAGAAGGCAGTCTGCCACAGACTCACCTGAAAACCCCAACGAAACTAACCATGAAATAAAACAAAGAAAAAACAAAGCAAAACTGAGTGCCACTGAAACTGGTCCCTATCAGCTCAGTATTCTCTCTCTCCCAGAACTGCTCGTTTTTAAGTCCCAGTTTTCCAGCTACAGCTAGTTAAAAAAACAAAAAAAAAACTTAAAATTAAAATAGATAAATAAACAATCATTTACAGGCCCCAGTAAGACTTGAAAGAATACATGTTGTTAAAGGTGAAGTTGCTTGAGGGGGATGGTGAGGTTATCTGGACATACTGGTCCTACAAGAATAATGCCATTTAGTGGATATCAGGTGCACATCCTCTATAACTATTTGCTCTTTTGGGGATTTCCAAGGTAGACCGTGTACTCTGGAGTATGGAGGCACAGAAAACTTCTGAGCATCTTAAAACTCATTGTCTGCCGACTTAGAGGAGCATCTCCCCTTCTATATAATTCATTATTTAGGCTTTAGCTTTCAATTCTGTTCAGTCCATAGTACTGTTAGGATTGATTAATTTTTTTGCATTCTTTCACTGGTGGGGCAGGCTTATGACTCATGTGCACACCGCCTGGTAGCAGTACACTGTAAATCGGGTGATCGATCCAAGTCATTGTTGGAAATGCCACACACATATTATATAAAAAAACTATATCAAATGGGAATTGGCATGTTAACTTTATGTGACCTTCAAACTCTCAGTGTTCCTGCCAAAACCAAGTTATATGATGTTGAACAATGAGAACCTTGGAGTAATCACTTGCAAAGATATCACGTTTTTTTTTCAAATAAAGTTAAATAAAGGTATATCTATTTAGCTCTGAGCAATCAATGGCTAGCTGCCAGCCTGCTTTAAGGGTGCGAGAACACTGGTAATGGACAATTTCTCCAGACTGTATATGAGTGTAATTTGTGTGCAAAATTCCATGAGCCCCTCTCATCCATCTTCCTTTGCCCAGATGGCTGAAATGACAGTAGTTTTGATCAAGCTTTGATGTAGGTAGGGGTGGGTGATAAACCGGTATGAACGTAAATACTATAATCACGGTATGCCATGATATTATTTTTGAAATATCGTGATACATCACTTTTTCTATTCTTTTTTATTTTCAGTCAAATGCAGCAATACATTTTTATCAAGAAAGATAAAGAAGCTATTCAAATGTTAACATTTTTTAATCTTTTTCTTTAAAAAAAATCTTTTTAAAACACAAAAATGGGTATATTTAGCAAGCAACTTAACTAAATTTACTTTCTCTCCACTCTCCCACATTTGTCAGTTTCTGTTAGCAGCTCACCAGTTTGTCCTCAAAGTTATGAGAATCCATGCAACATCATTTAAGTAGCATACACAGGAAATGTCCAGTTTATAGCACTTACACATTATATTTGTCAATTGCAAAACTGCAAACAAAAGTTAATATGTTTTAGTATACAAAACACAGAAACTTGATTACACAGACTGTTTTCACTACCTTTGCCTGAATTGGCTATACAGAATTTGCAGCTTCCAACTGGTTGTGGTATATGTGTTTAAAATGTAGGTTTGCCTGTATGTGAAAAAGGTTCCGTTTTCTGTTACATGTTCAGATGTGGTTGTTCATAGTTCGAAACAACTGTAGAAATCAATGTTAATAGTTGATTGTTATAATCATTCAGCAGATACCGCAATCTCGATTTGCAAATCAATAATTGGTCTACCTGCTTGTTGCCATGTCAATCAGACGCCTGATATGATATGGATCTGATATGACATTGAAGTTAAAAATGCAAATATGACATTTCAATGACATCATGGGTATGCAAACATGTCAGTGTTTAAAAGTGCACAATCCACAAAACAAAAGGATGACACATCAGTGCTTCTATGATACAGATGAGAATGTAAAGGCAGAGTATGTAGACCATGTTATATATATGACAACAATATGCTGGAAGGCAACCTTGAAAGGATCCATTTCTTTCCGCAGTCCCATTTAAGTTTAAAAACACACAAATCATTTTTAACATACTTTAACAGACTCTCTGTTTCTTCTCAAGGGCACATTATTGTCAAACTAGGAGTTGCCTTTCAACTACTCCCTAATTTGTTTTTCTTGTTTTTGCAAGATAACTTGAATATTTTTCACAAATGTACATATCCTGATAATTATCTTATTGTTGCAGGGGTTAGTGCTTCCACGCGACATTACTTTATTTGCAATTGTTTAATAGTATTTAAACATAATCATATTTTTATAACAGATGAGAAAATAAAATATGAATCTCTCTTGTGAAGTTACATTACTCAATTTCTATATTGTCAAAATAAAAGATAGACAGTCAAGATAAGTGAACATTTTGACTGGGCTTAATGGGTACCTGATATTTGTCATTAACTTTATTTGTGTTTTAATTGATTAATTAATTGTATTAATATAAATGTGTTTATTCATAGGCCTAAAGGTCATTTAAATACACATACTCCACAGGAAACCTGATACATATTGAAATAAATGCAGCACATACCATTTAAAATTGATGTCATACAAAACACAGGTATGCCTGAAAATTGAATATTTTTAATGCTTTATATTAATTTTTATTATGCTTTTCTTGTTATATAAATATATAATTGTTCCTAGCATTAAATGGCTTATGTTTTCTCTTGTATGACGCGATTGACAAATCCAATTTGTTAGCAAGTCTGATGGTTTTTGTCACTATTTGTAAAGAGGGTGGAGTGCTCAGTATTATCTGACAATCAATGGTATCAGGCATTTCAGGTTGAACCTTTGTTTTTTTGTTTTTTTATTAATTAGCTCTTCCATCATGATTCATTAGCATTATATATTTAAGAATCCACTTTAGAGAAACCGGTCAGGCTATTGGGTTTGGGTGCAATGAGTCATTGAGGGTAGTAATCAGGTTCCAGTGTGAGCTTCTGTTTGTTACTGACTGTGGTATACAACTGTTAGCGGACTATTATGAGACTGACCTATCCACAGTCACAGATCTGCATTGCTTAATAATTAAGGTACTTTTTATAGCACAATTGACTGATGGATTAATGCAATGTTTATGATTCTGGAGGGACAAGTAATTAATCTGACAAAAAATTGGAGTATGACTAGTTAATAAGCTGTTTACTTTGATATTGCCACTCCTACATATTCAAGCAGTTTCTAAGTCCACACCTTGGAAAGAATGCTACTGTGTCAGATCAGACTTTAAACATAAAGGCTAACACTGCCACACTGGTAAGCCCTTAAGACCCCCTTTTTGGGTTCATGCCTTATTGTATACAGGCCTATGTTGATGGATTAAAAATTTGCATTAAAATGCAAATCAATTTATAACATTTTTGACATTCGTTTTTCTGGATTTTTTTGTTGTTATTCTGTCTCTCACTGAATTTCTGAATGGTCTCTCTTTGTACTTACTCAGTATAACAGCATTTCTAAATGTTATATTGTAAATGCAAAATCTAGATTATGGTAGATACCCATATTTGGACTCCGAAAGGTTATACCTACTAATGGGTCACCACAAAAGATGTTTATTCTAGAGAGAGTTTTTATTTTTATTTTTAACAAATTTAATTAAATGTTCCATAAATATTAGATAAAATGTGCGATCTTAATGGATGACGGTAGTTGTGCTTATTCACAATAAATAAAGTTTGCATCAATTAGAAAAACAAAAGCAAGCCCTAGGTAAGTGTCTCAAATAAGAGATTAAAAAGAAATGCTGACCTTGTTCAAAATACACACAATACAAACAGTAATAACAAATATTCAAGGCAACATATTTCTAATGAGAAATTCAAATAATTGTGTAAATGTAAACTATAGATTTTCATTGTGAATTCAATAACAACATAAAGATGACTCAAACAGTTGTAATCATTGATTTATAAATAATTTTCATGTGGGTGCAATGTTTGGGATCAACAAAGTACTACTTATATTACTACTACCACTTCATGACGATTTTCCACTTCAACACAGTGTATCCTCGTAGGGAGAGGCTTTCAGGGTGAATTAACAGTCACTATTAGCCAGGGCTTTTACAGAACTGTACAGTTCAGTGTTGATCCACCCACACCTCCTGACGTCACAGCATCTTTCAGGGTATTGGTAACACATCTCTTGGTCTTAGACAAGTTTATTCTGAGTCACAGTTTTGACTTAGTCGCTGCATCCCAAAGTGTGCCAAGAATGGTGAAATTACACTTTAAAATAAATGGATGTACAACTTAGAAGCTATCTGATTTAAGGCAACTTTGCGCAAGAAATTAAGCCTTTTTTTTTTTTTTTTTTTTAAGAATACCTGTAAACTACTTCCAGTATACTACTGCAGTGGGTGAGTAACAAGTTTACCCTAAGAAAACGTTTCTAATTTCAATTTAAAAAACTTTTCCCATTGCTTATGAGACATGTATTAAACTAATTCAGCAAGATGACAGAAGATGTGAAGAAATTGTTTACCAACATTTTAAAAATTTACAGTTTACTGAACAATTTATTACAACCCAAATGTGAGCCACTTTTATTAGAGTTTGTACTGAACATTTTGAGTTTATTCTGTTTTAAAATAGTTGTGGTCTGCCTGTGTAAAAACAAATTTATGTTTGTGTGATGATGCATAATTAAAATTTATATTATGGTTCTAAACATATGCTTTACAAAATTGTCATGCATGTCTCACCAGTTAATGAGAAAAAAAGAACCAATTGTAATAATAACATTATGGCAGGAAGGAAATGGGTGGTAAACTATATTTAAAACATTATTACTGGAAGGAAAGGGGTGGTAAACTACATTAAAAAACATTATGGGGTGGTTAACTACATTACAAAAAGGTCTATAGATGGAAGAATATGTAACTAACTGTTAAAATAGGTGTGAACATTTTATTTTAGGCAGTTTTCTTTTTAGGAAATTATGTTTAAATCCTGTCCTCTGTCTGTATAACATTTTAACCACTCCTAAATGCACGCTGCATGATATAAAACCTGTTTTTCTTGTCCCCGGATACTTAGAGGATTAAAATGTAATAAACTGAATTACCATTGCCAAAATTTCATGGAATTTCACAAGGTAGAGAGCGGGTGACTTTTTCATTATCTAAATAGTTATCTGACGTTTATACCTTTGGATTGATGTGTAGCTATGCGGACATCATCAGTAAATTACTAAACTCAAAAGGAGTTTCCTAATTTTGCCTATTTGTCTAAAAACACTGGAGCATTTCGAAGCGCATGGGAGTGGTATTTCTAAACTGGTTTTTGAATACGCATTGTTTTAATCATAAATGATTGATTACCCATTGCAGTTGCTGGTTTCAACTGAAAATAAAATCAACAGCAACTAACCAATTTAGGTGCTGCTGGTTCCAGTTTCTTGTAGTGTTTTCTATTTAATCTTTTATATAAAGTAATTTATGGACACAGACATTAAATATTATTAAATGTTACTAAAGGCATTATTCTATAAAAATAAAATTATTATTTTTACTTAATTGTAACACAAACAACTGATAAAAACCAACATTTTGTTTTCCACGGAATGGTGTGGTGTTTTAAAAACCCAGTCATCAACATTATTCACACCTCGGCTGATGAGTACTTTATAGATCACCTTTTGCTTTGACCACACGGAGATGATGATTCTGGTAGTGTTTTTTCAGGTTGTGGCATGTTTCCTTAGGTATTCTTTAAGATTGCTCCATGGAGAAATTCAACTGATGTCTTGGTTAACTGCTTTCTTCAAACCCGCTAATTTTCACTTAAATAACGGTCTGGAGATTGCGATGGCCGCAATCCATGACCTTAACCATTTCTTTGTAGATTACAATGCATGCTTGGGACCATTGTTATGCTGGAATATTAATTTTGTACTCAGTTTTAGCCTTATTACAGAGTTTACAAGATATCAAATGTCTCAGCACAAACTTGAGTTTAAACAAGGTCCCAAATTATGTGTAACATCCCGAGGGCAAAATACCATAACTCCTTTTCGGAAAGGCTTGGCTCTCACCCTCTGCTGTGTCCACCCTATTCATGCAGTCATATTGAGGTGATGTAACCTGATGTTAGGCAGTAACACATCCAAGTCTGCCTTGGATTTGTGGTTTTGTTTCTTTTCACAGCAGGTGGCATCAATATTCTCGTATCCTCTTTCTGTCAAGGTAGCAGTGTCCTATTGCCTTGACCTTCTTCATCATGGATACTGTAGTGGAAGCAGATAAATTCAGCTTCTTTTTCAGATAAATTTAACTTTTGAGTTTCACTGAATTTACCATGATAGTGAATGATACTGAAGGATTTCCTTTATACTGCGTTACCTCCTTTTATACCCCATGGAAACAGGGATACATCAAGGATACTTCGAGAAGTTTTAAATATATCTCCAGAGATTAGAAATTAGATTTAAAAAATACATATTTTTTAAATAAATCATATTATTATTATTATTATTATTATTATTATTATTACTATTATTTATCCTTCCCTATTTGGAATTGCCAATTGTGGCAATGCATCTTGGCTTGTCACCTCAACATTGTTTTCTGGAGTATATTTTTGTGTCCCTTTCAGGGTTTAAAATTCCTAGGTTACGTCTGGGTGTTCTGTTTAACTGAGTGCTTTTATAATTATATATATAAAATCACAAACACGTAAATTATTATTACGTGTGTCTTTCAGTTTTGTTTTCTTACAGAGATAACACTGCTCTAGTGACTGTAGCTGCGGCACTGGATGATAGCCAGTCTCCTCCTGGAACTATGTGCAGGGCTCACAGATAAAGCCTGCCATTTCAGGTGCCCATTGTTCCACTTCGGTGGCAGCTTCACTTTGAATATTGCATTGAAGTGCAGTGATTAGGATTTGTTCTACTTTCGCACCTCTAAAGACAGTTGACAGGTTTTCTGAAAAGGGATTACGTTAACAAAGTCGGGGGGGGAACCTCAACAAACCTTAAAAATGTCAACAAACTCAAAGGTGACATCTTAGATGATTACGTTTGTCACAAATGTGTCTCTTGCTGGTGTGGTTCAATACCAAATTCCCCTAACTTAAATTGAAAAGATACTGAATGATTACAGTCTCTTCGAGTTGCCTTCTGGGCAGCACGGAATGGAGGCTCAACCCTCAGGTTGTAAGCCTCATCTGCGACAAGTTTAGGATGACTCAGACAGACCTGTTTGCCTCCTGAGAGACAACCCTTGCACTTGGGTGTCTGGGCATAAATACGTAAATAGACCCATAATGGCCCAGGAGGACTTGATTTGAAGAACTGCTGTGTGGCCCCTGTGGCCCCCAGGCAGGCATCCCTTTTTGGACCTTGCTTTGTTCACTGGGGCACAGTCATGCTGGAACAGAGAAGGGCCTTCCCCAAACTGTTTCCACAAAGTTGGAAGAATAGAATTTTCCAAAATGTCTTGGTAAGCTGAGGCATTAACATTTCCCTTCAGGCCTAGGCCAACCCCAGAAAAACAACCCCATAGCATTATCCCTCCTCCACCAACCTTTACAGTTGGCACAATGTAGTCCGGCAGGAAACATTCTCCAGGCATTCGTCAAACCCAGACTCGTCCATCAGACTGCCAGATAGAGAAGCGTGATTTGTCACTCCACAGCTTATATCCAGTCACATGTTATGCTTTAGCCAGCTTAGTTAAATATTTAAAGGTAGTGAGTGATTTGAGACAAATATCTTCATGCAGTCAAGAGAAATGTATAAACAAATCAGAAACGCATCTGATTTAAATTCATTTTTGACGTATCTATTTTTATTCATGCTATTTGGAGTGTTACTCTTTGGTTCAGTTTGGATGTATATCTTTTATTTACTTTAAAATGTATTAATATAGTTCATATACTAATATGTATATATTTATTTCATTTAAAAAAGTACAAAACTTTTTCATTATTCAGTCAGTACTGTTTATTTTTGTTATAAAGTTCAGAATTATTTTACTTTAAGTGTTGTTTTTTTCATTCAGGATAGTATAGCACGCCGCCGTGCTTGGTTCAGGAATAACCGAGAAACACACTTCCGGGTTCTCCGGCTTCTTGCCGGCTTTATT
>JAOYSI010008995.1:0-11182 GCA_025775065.1 Hiodon alosoides | reverse complement strand
GGTAAGAGATAGAACTTTAGAGAGAACTTTAACCTGCGACAACCAGCTCACAGGGGCAGGTAAGAGATAGAACTTTAGAGAGAACTTTAACCAGCAACAACCAGCTCACAGGGGCAGGTAAGAGATAGAACTTTAGAGAGAACATGGGGCTCTTTACAAGTTAAATGAATGTTTCTTTTAAATGTAAGACCATGTCTGTTAAAAAAAAAGAAAGAAGCGAAACATAAAGTATGCTTGTTTGTACTTTAACATGATAAAATACCTGGCACTGGTTGCTTAACCATTGTTTAAGAACAGTCAAATTACTATACATGGAAGTGATATAGTATATATCATCATAAGCTTCATTCACAGAAATAGAAATACTAACCATCATTAATGGGTCATTATCCCAAGAACCCACAAACATCTGACCAGTTATTCCACGAGAGAGCGTCTGACATGGTGTGCCATTAAGCTCACAAAAACTCGACACAAAAAAGAAAAAGAAAAAAACTCTTCCTGAGACATTGCCGCCCCACAATAAAGGCAAATACTGGTGGTGAAGACTTCCATTTCAGCGATCCAAGGTTATGATAGCCGAAGTTTCTCTTTTAAATACAAACCATCAATAATGGGTAAGTATAGTTAATCCGTAGGAAAGACAGCCGCCAAGCACGACAAGCTGCCCTGAACACTCTCATTCCTAATCCAGGGTACGGTGCATCCACAAGCCGGTAGAACCTGGAGATTGGTACTGCAGCATCTTGACACATCGCTTAAGTGGCCTGTCGCATCGTGGAATGGCTCATAATCCTCTCAGACAGAGGTCACCTCAAACTCTCTCAAAACCGCTTTCTGTAGAAAGGCGGGATTAGGCCCCAAGGTAACCCTTGACCTACCACGCAAGTAGAGCCAGCAAGCGGGAAACAGACAATGCCTGCAACTTACTAACCTGCTTTATGGAAATGACTGCCATCATAAAATCTGTCTTAGGAGACAACTGCTGGGTATTTCCCACAGGAGCTGCAAACTACGTCCTCCTGGGACAGCGTTCAGGCTAAACAGGAGCAACGTTACTGACTGGAACATGTAAGGGGGAACGAGAGGAGAGTCACGTGTAACCAGAGCAGGATCTTGGTAACCTGACATGCTAGAGACTGTGTGACCTAATTAATACCAACCTGGTGGTTGACATACGTCACCACCACTGTTCTGTCCGTACGGACAAGCACGTTAATCCCCTCCATCTCCTCTGAAACGCACTGCAGCTCCAGGGGAGGAATTTGGCACCAGCAAATCCTGTGCATTCCACACACTAGCCCAACCATGGTTGTATGTGTCCGTGGTAATCCCATATCTTCTTGTCACTGCACCCAGACGCACATAAGCATAAGCTTGGGATGTCCTCCAGCCTCAGAGGCCAGAATCCGCACCATCCATGAGAGGCCTTGGATAATGGCATCCTGCAAGTCCGCTGTCACAAACCAGTCACCTGGTCACACTGATGACGGGATAGCATCATGGCCACGGTCCTGCCCTGTGCCAGGCTGTGCCCACCTGAATAGCATCCTAGCCATGAGCAGGAACTCTACCAGCAGATGGAGGCTAAACCCACCAAAAGCCAAAACCAGGACTGGCAAGCCACCAGGACAATACTCGAAATGGTCATACGGACCAGTAATACACCAGTGGAGTAACCCTGAATCAGAAGATTCTCCGCCATGCTACATTGCTTGTGCAGTGCCATCTTTAGACTACATGGCCAAATTAGCAGGTAGCACCAACACAAGCAGAAAATCAAAGATCATCGGAAGCTGGTCAATCAGCGCCCTCGTCAGACCCATGGAGGCCGGCCGATCAGTGCCCTCTTCTGACCCACGGAGGCCGGTCGATTAGCGCCCTCTTCTGACCCACGGAGGCCGTAGGATTAGCGCCCCCTTCTGACCCACGGAGGCCGGTGCATTAGCGCCCTCTGAAATTTGGAGCATTGCTCAGAAAAGGGTCTTGTAAAGTCTGAGCCGGGGACTCCCGCCCAAGGCAGTGACTTGTGACAAAGCAGCCAAGCCCATCACACCTCCAGACCATCGGGACACTCACTACTGCCCAGGGGGAAATGTTAAGACTTTAAAAATTATCCAAGAGTGAAATACAGGACATACTTTAACTGAAGTAGCATTGGCATTTAAGACCACATATACACATTTCATTTTAGTGCATAAACTGAAAAAAACTTTCACATTACTCTAAACTTATAACCACAGAAGTTGTCACTTTTCCCCAAAGGCCGTAGTAGGTCAATGTATTCAGACAAGCATTTCAGCATTCATGTAACAAACCTCAGGCAACATCTCCCCACTCCCCCATATGCTGAGATTAAGACACCTAGCAGACATCGCAGAGGCATGCGCTTCAAGGCCTACAACTCAGTTAAGAGGTATGAATGACCCCATTAGAAGTACAGAGTAGCAACATTTCAAAGCTCTGCATTTAAACTTTTACTTAAATTTTCAAAACTCAAACCACTGGAGCAAACCATTCTGTACAAAACATGCCGTATTGTTCAGAGCCTGTATTAATCACTTCCATAAAGGTTTGCACAAGCAACATAAAAGCAAACTGCAGTCCGAGAATAACGTGCTTCCGTACAACAGCATACATTAGAGCAGATTGGAGGTGGAACCAAGCAAAAAAACTTGCTAAGAAATTTGAAAAATGCACATGAAAGGGCCACTTCAAAAACTATTGCAGCAAGAGCACAACCAAACAACATTTTTTTAAATGACCTAAAACACTATATTCATGCTAAGCTCTTTGACTTCAAGATACAAGTACTGTAACCTGATTTTCAGGGATACACTTTTGAGTCAGGAAAGAAACACAAGATACCATAGATATTCCTCTTTATTTTGAAAGGGGTCAAATAAAGGTCAAATACAATTCAATCAATTTGTTGGTTAAATGCTTTGTTCATGTTACGGCCCACATTTAAAGAAGTTTAATATAAAACACATGATTAAATAAATATTAAAATAAGTACATTCGACAAAATGAACTAGAAAGTGCTTTAATTTGGAAGGCAATTGCATATGACCCGAGTTTAACAACTGCAAGTATGTTAGTTTAACATAATTGGCAGACTTTATACAGCACTTATATCTTTTAGTCCACAAGTAAATTATTAAACGATAGAGAACATCTACCACACACACCTTTATTGAACTAGGAAGAAAACTACTGAAGAAAACCTGTACAGAGCCCATGTCTTTGTATCCCAACCCAGCAGTCAAACTGCTCCAAGATTGAGTGTACAACTGTCCTCGCAGGCACTCGTCACCTGCACTACTCAAATATCTCAATTCTGATCCGCTTTTAGCATCGAGACAAGATTCAATGTTTTCCAATAAAATAAGCACGATACGCGTGTTTATTCAGCAACAGCGAGCACCGCATAAAATAAATCTCATCCCAGGGTTTAGATCAGATCAGCTACATTCATAGGCATCTCCTCAACAGTTGTATTGTAAAACGTCTCAATATCCCGAAGAATCCTCTTGTCCTCCTCTGTGACAAAGTTGATAGCAACTCCTTTCCTGCCAAAGCGGCCCCCGCGACCAATTCTGTGTGAGGAAGGAAGGGAAGAGAAGCCATGAAAAACCCTCCAACTTGAGATGCTACAAGCGTCCAAGCTATCTTCACAAGCGTCCAACCAGACGGTTCACAAGCATCACTTACCTATGGATGTAGTTTTCCCGATTAGTGGGAAGATCGTAGTTTATGACCAGAGAGACCTGCTGCACGTCAATACCACGAGCCTAGAAAGAAAGGCAGCCCAGTCACTCCCAGAAGGAGTCGCTCAACGCAGCCACTGCCACTTGCAACGTCCAGATAGCCCTAATCAAGACCAGGCGTCTGGCAACATCTAATACATTCAGCAGAAACCTTTCCAAGAGGGGAGAAGGTCCGTTCTCCACCTTAAATGCGATACGTTTAACCCAAACTCACCAGCAAGTCTGTGGTGATCAACACTCGGCTAGAACCTGACCGAAACTCACGCATGATCACGTCTCTCTCCTTCTGGTCCATGTCACCGTGCTGCAGAGGCAGTGCAATAAGAATCCAACCCATCATCTCACAGACCACAGCACAAAAACACCGATCACGCAGATTAAACGAGAGGAAGTGTCATCTCACCAGTGCAGAGACCGTGAAGTCCCGAGCATGCATCTTCTCGGTCAGCCAGTCCACTTTTCTTCTCGTGTTCAAAAAAATGACAGCCTGGGTGATGGTCAGAGTCTCATACAGATCACAGAGCGTGTCCAGTTTCCATTCCTGAAGAAAAGAAACCGTTCAAGTAAATACAGAGTTGTAGACACAAACAACTTCTTGAACAGTTACGAGAGAGAAATGTTGCACAAGACCTTGAGATGAAGGACACTGGACATTAAGAAAGAGGTCCGTCCATATCTCATTTACGAAATCGTGCGGTTACTCTCCTTCTTGGGTGTACCCTTACTTTCATCATCACAAGAACCAAGCCAAAAGACTTCGATCTCGTGATTTTAGCAGAGTGCTTTAACAAGAAGGAGCGGGAATAAACGCAGCCTCTTGCCGTGTTCAAATGCCCACAGAGAAGTTAGCCTGCAGTTGGGTACCACTCACCTCTCGTTCCACATTGATGTAGAACTGCTTAATACCCTCCAAGGTAAGCTCTTCCTTTTTCACAAGGATACGAATTGGTTCACGCATGAACTTTTTGGTCACCTCCAACACATCAGCTGGCATGGTGGCCGAGAGAAGCACCACCTGGAGGAAGGAAGAAGGAACGCAGTTACATTTAGAGGCCCATGTCCGAAGGGGTCACCGGCGCTGTATGGGGCCACGGAATCTAAAACCCAGCAGCTCACCTGAATGTTTGTGCTCAACTTTTGGAAAATCTCATAGATTTGATCCTTAAATCCCCGACTCAACATTTCGTCTGCTTCATCCAAGACGAACATCTTTATCCATTTGGGAGCTGTGTGAACGAGAGGCCATTCAATCCTGCACCCCAAGATTCAACGAGCGCACACATATCCTTCTTGACGAGTGATCAGGTGAATGTAAAAGCCGTCTCCATTGCAGGGTCAGTCCCGAAAGATGGTAGAGCATCATTTCACTGTCCACACTAAGCCCCCTGCCAGTCTGAGACACACTTACACAGGTAACGGCGGTTCAACATGTCGAACACTCGGCCAGGTGTGCCGACCACTATGTGGGGCGCCTCCGCCTGGAGCTTCTGCATCTCGTTTCGGACATTGGTGCCCCCGATGCAGGCATGGCACGTTGCCCCCATGTAGTCACCCAGAGCTAGGATTACTTTCTGAATCTACAAAATTAAACAAAAAAGGATTCTGTTAATGTCACTCTTCCTGTAAGCGTTGCTGTTCCCTGACACTTACACTGGGCCTCTTCGTTACTTTAACTGATCTCTGCATACATTAGAGAATTAAATTTAGTATTATCCAATTAGATGCTTAAGCCGTTGTAATGCCCCATGCATTTCATTTCCCCACAAAAGGTCTCCCAAATGCTAATAAGCAAGGTTTTGAGAAGGAAAAAGAAACAGCAATTACACAACTGCAGCTGTAAGACAATGCAGGGTAAAGCGCTCAAGTCAAGGATCGCAAAACAACCTCATTACTGCTGGAAGACGACAGCACCTCACAGCTATCTCGCCAGACATGCACAAGACACAGCAAGTAATGGGCTCTGGATTTGCAATTATACCAAGTCACTCAACACCAAGAGCTGTCAAAGAGAAGATAAAAATGTTACCTTTTGTAAAACACCGTCCAAATATGCCGCCTTGGTCTAAAACATGTCTTAGTTTATGTCATGACCTCAGGAGCAGCATACCTGTTGGGCCAGCTCTCTGGTGGGAGCCAGTACCAGAGCCTGGGTCTCTTTCTGCTCTATCTCCAACTGCTGCAATATTGAAATGGCAAACGTGGCAGTCTTGCCAGTTCCCGACTGTGCCTGAGCAATGACATCATAGCCTGTAAAAGAGTCAAACCCAAAAGCAGAACAAGCACCCCCCCCCCTGTCAAACACCAGCAAACAGGACACAGTCACACAAAATAAACCCTTGTCCCTTCAACCAAACTGAGTCTTAATAAAACCACAATATCTCCGTGGGGCTGTGGAGTTCAGCCCGCACTTCATGTTTGACATGCCGAGTTAGCCAAACTAACAAGTTGCCGGAACTACACGTGCGAGGCGACCTATTCGCACGGCTGCAACAGAACTTCACACACAACTTAACATAACCGGGTGATCAGTAAAAGTATGCATCTCCATTTCAAGTCAGTCCCGAAAGATGGTATAGCATCATATCACCCAAACAGTTTGCATTAATCAAGGATTCATGACGTTTAAAATTAGCCGTACCTTTAATGCATGGAATAATTGCCCTTTGTTGAATAGCCGATGGCTTCTCAAAACCATATGCGTAAATACCCCGCAAGAGAGTTTCCTTGAGGTTCATGTCATCAAAATTGTCGGTGATCTCGTTCCAATTACTCTGTGTGACAAAACCACAAGTTAACAAGAAGCAGACCAAGTAGCCTGAAATTTAAAACATACTAGTTCAACCTTTTCTTTTCTTTTTTACCTCGATGACACCATCAGGCTCCATTCCCTCAGGGCCACCATGGTCTCGGTCTCTAGAGCTGGCAGACAATCGGTTAGCGTTACTGGTCCGTCTAAACCTGAACATGCACTAAATACTGCGCTCATATATACACAAGGCGGGCGGGTGCAGGCCCCTCGGTCAACGGCGAATCCCAGCCCACGTGGAACCGAGCCAACGATCCAAAAACAAAACCCACCCTGTAAAGTCGGTCATGGGAGACTGTACAGTGTCGGATTGACTACTTCAACCATCTAAAACTTACGAGGGTGTAACGGGGAAATCCGGAAACCAGATATACATTTAAGAGCACAGGGAAATTAAAAATTAGGAACTTCTCCTTAAACGTTAGTTAGTTAGTTCCCCAGCGCTTAGATCAACCCATCTTGTAGAAACGTTTCGAATAGCCACTGCATTCAGTAGCCATCACCAAATTAATGTCTAGTCGGCTAAACATACAGCAAGTGTGGTCTTCACTTACTTGTGTAACGTGAAACTAATGGGGTTTAAAAAGCCATCTAAACTACAAAGAATTGTTGAATTAAAGATGTAAATTGATTGGTTACTCCGCGCTTAACCATATGGCATATGTCTGAAACGACGAGAGTTAGGCCGGGTGAGCCACCTTCCTAGCCGCCAGAATAGCGTTGGACCCCCAAACAAACTCGGCTCGATGGACAACATAAACATAACCGACTTACAAAACATTATATAGTACGTATTATGTATAAATATCTTTTCGAAGACACTTCATTGCATGGATATTTTGCGGGCTACCACTACCAAAACTAATCCTTTAAAATTGTTAATTTTGCTTTCAATATACATTTAAATAGAATAATCTAGCACAATAGATTTAACTAATTAAGAAATATTTTAATTACACCCGTAATCAAGCAAGTATTAACACATTTAAGCAAAATACCTATTATAATCCGCAGAACTGCTTGACATGATCCGGTCGACGCTTCAGCGCTGAACTGAAAAGGAGGTGGTTTAAGAGCGCAGACCGTTTTATTCAGCCGGACTCTAGCTTCCGGCATGTGGAAAAAAACAAACTACTAAACAACACTATATTTCGTCATATAATAACATTTATATTTTTACTCGATTAAACAGGTTTCATATTATCTCATAAATATTTTACCTTTTCGCTATTTCCATTCGTAAGACACATTGCTTAGAACTATATATCTGAGTGGAAGGATATTGCAGTAAAATTATTGGTGTTTTGGTTTCTACGGGGTTTCCTCAATATCTCCGCAGAAGTCGACACCGGATGTACCATAGATATCGCTGTTTTTTGGAAGAAAAAAAATACAAAAAAACAAGCCAAAAATCCCAGTTAATCATCGATCTCTTATTGTAAGAAAAGTATTAGTTTGTGTTATATCAGCATACACGAACTATTTTCTATTTAACTGTAAGCAGCTTAATAATAATAATAATAATAATGTATCTGCACATCAGATTTTGGTGGTGAAAATATGCATTCCCATCTGGCGCCAAACATTGACCTTACTATTATACTAAGTGTAGGTTAAACTAGGTGTACTTTTTAACACTAACTCTACTTTTTGTGATTATGAATATAATATTTGATGAAGATCACATGATATCCCATATTCCATGCTACAGTATTGACAATGAAGTCCTTTTTTTAATGACCCACATGCAATGATTGGAAAAAAAATATTTTAAATCATATAAAATACTATATAATATAACTATAAAAATACACTATAAAATACAATCAGAGCACATTATTTTTTCCCCATTTATCGATGGATCGTTTTAAACAGATTCAATAGCATGTGACTCCTTCCTGGAAGGATAACGGGCCCATGAAATGGAACGATGATGGTGAACAAATTCACTCTTATGAACTTACCCATGCTCCACAGGGCAGATGACTTACAAATGTGTTTTACCAATCTTAGGTTTGCATTCATTTTGTCACATTTTTGTTTGTTTGCTTACGAAAGGTTGAACCACTAAACAAGACAACTGGATAGGCATGAAATGCAGACCCACGCATAATTTATTGTTGTCTAATCTCGGCAATTTAACTGTAGCTGGTTGAAATGGCCTTTATGACTTGCCAAAGGTACTGTCGCGACAGATATAAAGATTTGCAAAACTGTTCTAATAAAAACATAAAGCATGTATAATACCACAAGCAAACCACAGAATGCTGCAGAGTAAATGACTCTGTCTCGTTTAAAGTGCAAACCCACCCCTTTTTGGCTCTAGTGTTAATGAAATATTATGAATAACCTGTTTAATTAAATATTGTAATTTAGCTATTTTAAGTTTGTACACACCATGGGACAAATGTCTGCATGAATGAAACCAACACAGCAGCCCGATGAGTCCTCACCAGACTTGCTGTGCATCGGCCAATGAGACAGAACCATAGCACCAAAAATGTGACTTTCTTCTATGCACATGCATTACCACTAGAGGGCGCATACATCCTGTTCTGATGTACATTACATGCAGAAAGTACTACGCAGGCCTGCAGTGTGCACTATTTTAATTATTAAAATTGTTTTTAACAAAATCCATGTTTTTCCATTTTTAAAAAAGCAATCATAGAGTGCTCTAAACTAATCCTCAGAGAAGCTCTAAACTAAACTGACTACAAATTAAATTTAGCGTACTTTTAGTACTTTTAATGCTAACGGAAGAGAGACATACTGTAGAACATATCATTGGTTAGGAAAGCACACAGAATCTTGAAGATGTCAGTAGATCAAATATTTTGATGTTTTTGTATCATCAGAGAAAGTCCCACTGCCATTTCAGAGTCACGGGTATGCAGTAAGGACCGTTTCGGGGCACGGGTATGCAGTGAGGACCTTGGGGTCAAGCTGTAATAATGACTCTTTAGTTTCTCAAAAGTGTGACTTAAATTCCTAGCAGCTTAGACAGCTTGGCCAACAGATTAAAAATATTCCCTACTGGTTCCAAGTCTAGGACCACAACCAGCATCCAAAGAGGTACTCTGTTGTGCTTCCCTGTTGTGTGAGTGAAACTCTGTCCCGCATCAAGGGCATTTCTCTCCATCAGAGGAGTTGGCAGGCACAGGAACAGTGAAGGAGAAAGGCATGCCGTCCCATGGGAAACCCTCTCCACATTCGACATGGTTGAGCACCAATCACAGCCACCCCTTATTTATATTAATTGAAGTAAACCCATGGCAAATTCAAACCCACACCCGAGTTTTAGCACAATTGTGTCAGACAGAAATTTAAAGCAACGCCTTTGAATCCTACCTCATCAATACAAGTCTGTGCCTACTGAGGACCAGCTGAGGACTAGGTGAAGACTATCTGAGGACCAGCTGAGGATTAAGGTAAATGGAAACCTATTTAAAGAGCGTTCCATTCCTCAGTAAGTGCCTGGGGAATGGGAAGGGGAGAGCGGACAGACAAGGAAGGGAAGAAAGGAAGGAAGGAGAGAAGAGAAGAGAAGGAAACTTATAAAGTAATAAAGTGTCGTTCATCTACATTTTAAATATTTTCATGGTTATAATCTAGTGGTTTGCAAAATGCTTGCCTTGAACAGTACATTCTGTTAAGATATATATTGTTAGTTGTCCTCTACATGGTATATGAAAGTACATTTTAAAGATTTCAAATAAGCAGCTTAATTTGCACTATTTATGAGATTAATTGTGATACAATTGTGATGCTGTTATTGTTAAGTAGAAACTTCTAGGAGCAACAAAAGCTGAGCTGTAAAGTAGTCACACAATCCCACAGATTTTTACATCCTACTGATTGTGTTTTTGGGATGCCAGGAGAACACTACCTGCCCAAATACACAGTGCCACCGGTAAAGTTTGGAATAATGGGCTGGGGCTGTTTTTCTTGGTTTGGGCAAGTAGGCCCCTTAGTTCCAGTGAAGAGAAATATTAAGTATATATAATATTCAATAATTTTTAGAGGATTTTAGAGGATTTTGTGTTTCCAACTTTGTGGCAACAGTTTGGGGAAGGCCCTTTCCTGTTTCAGCATAACAATGCCCCCATGCACAAAGCAAGGTCCATACAGAAATGTTTTACACACAACACCCATAAACATATATCTGCGGTCCCCCAGGGCAGGTCAGCGTGGCATCATCCACATCGGTAATGTTTACAGTAACTTTCTTTTTTCGGGTGACTGAGTGCGGCCAGTCATGGGCGTGACAGCAGCGAGGCAGAACAATTCATAGGGTGAGGGTTAGCCTAACTAACCCTAACCCTAACCCAATTCATAGGGCCTATACCACATATCCTGCATCTCTCTGGGCAGGTGGAGCTGGTGAGGAGAAGCTCATCCCCACGGCGTGTGCACAGCCTTATAATGTACAGGTTTAAATATAGCATTAACACCGTTCCTCTGACCAACACCGTTCCTCTGACCATGTACAGGTTTAAATATAACATTAACACCGTTCCTCTGACCATGTACAGGTTTAAATATAGCATTAACACCGTTCCTCTGACCAACACCGTTCCTCTGACCATGTACAGGTTTAAATATA
>JAOYSI010008992.1:0-11184 GCA_025775065.1 Hiodon alosoides | reverse complement strand
TGTGTGTGTGTGTGTTTGTGTGTGTCTGTGTGTGTGTGTGTGTGTGTGTGTGTGTCTCTGTGTGTGTGTGTGTACGTGTAAGTGTGTACGTGTACAGCGAGCGGCGTCGTTGACATCACACCGAACATTGCTAGGGAATATTGAATCTAATCTTTTTGGTTTGGAGAAAAACATTTCCACACTGCTGTGGCAGTAGCAGTATAACAATACACAGCAAGGCTCTAACATGGAGTGTCTGTTTAATATGTTTTCTATGGCCGACCTGGATTACTTCCAAACCAAGGAAAATATACGGTATAATGTGGAAAGATACACTGATGTCATATAAGTTTGAACACTTCCTAGTCGCATTTACTAACAGCACTGAGTGCTAAATTCAATTTACTTATCATTTGGTGACATATTTCAAGCAAGTTTTTACAAAGTACGATTCTGTTTCTAAGCAGTGCACTCAAACTCCATTCTGTGGTGTCTAACAAAAACAGAAGGGATTAGGCAAGGGACAGGAAATGACATCATCTGTTCAGCAGAGCTGAAACTTAAAACCACATACTGATTTCAATTAGGCAGAGTTCTGCCAAAAAACGAATTCACATCCCCAGTGAATAGCATGGCCAGTTAAACTGTGCTCTTAAGGAAGATAGGCACAAGAAACAACAACCCACGTCTTCCGCTTTTAAAACAGTTGTTCAACATTAAGCCTTATTTGTTTTTGTTTTTAGGTCTTTCATGTCAATCCAGTTAGTTTCCAAGCGAGCTGCAGTACAGCACAGAAAACACAATCAATTGTACTTTTAAATGTGGGGTTTACAGAGAAGGGATGCGAGCACAGTTTTGACTCTGAACAGGACAGGATACGGACGTGAATTGAACATAAGGATAACGGGGCACTACTCAAGTCAGCTAGCAAAGTGTGGTCACCCCACCTTCTTTTTTTGTGGAAACATACCTGACTTCGAGCCACAGGAGGATGAAATCTGACCATTGGGGCAAGTGCACATATTGGGTCTGGAGCAAAATCCATCTCCACAGGAGCTTCGGCATATCGCTGGGGGGGGAGGAAAACAACGAAACTGAAAGAGCGGAACCGCTTCACTGTAGGAAAATAACACCGCTGGATGTGCACCAACCCACCATCAGTCCTAAAGAACTTGGGGAGGGAGGCAGGCTGGTTTGAGGTCGCACTCCACACATACAGTAAACGGGACCAAAGCTATCCCATTGACAGGGAAAGGGTTAAAACAGAAGGCGCTGTGTTGCCAACGTGTGTTGTCAGAATAAGTCGAGCTGGCCAGGTGACGTGTCAGAGCAATCAGACATAATGTCCACAATGACCTCGTTGTCTTAGTATCGCACGGTTAAACAATACGTTCAGCAATATTGGGTACAGGGAGGCAGCCGGAAAGACTGCAGCTTCAGAAGGACCACTGATTAAATGCCTTTGTCAGTTACAGGACAGACATGTGAAAAAGGCAACAATATCCTTATTAGCTAAAAAACAAACAAAAAAAAACAAATACAGAGGTGACCTGCAGCTGACCATAAAGGAAGCCGAGTCAAAAGGTCCAGTCCTCTGAGCAAATCATTTCTCTTCTGCAGCATACCTCTCACACAGTGATGTTTTTGTGTGCCCTTATACACATAGGCAAACAAAACCTATCGTTTGCTTATTTTGAGACATTTTCATTGCTTGATGTTGGCCCATGCCCTTCAAGGTAGATAGACTGGTAAGTACAATAGTCAGGTACAACCGTCCCTCGTGAGATTTGAACCAATAATAGTCATAGTTTTGTCACAACACAAGCCTGCATCACAGACAGGTTCTAAAATTGATCAAATCTGTTTGCGCTATTGTCCATGAACATATTGGATTTCACAGTGCGTTTGTGTCCGCACAATTATTTTTCAGAAGTAAAATCATTCACCTAGTCATCAGGACAAAGCGTGCCAGAGATAAAAAAAAAATGTATATTTCTTTTCTTTCTCTTTTCTGGCAAAGAGGTATTATCAGGTTCTGTGGCCAAGTATAATGTTAGACTTTGAATACGTCAAAGTGAATTTCCTTTGTCGGCAGAGAACTGCTGAAATGATGGCCCAACACCAAAAGACAGCCCTGTTCAGATTTAAAGGAAGGACAGTTGAAATCCAAACAGACTTACGGACAATGCACTGGTTGCCCCCGGAAAGGGTCTTCCATCCTGGGCAGCAATACGCGTTAAAACGTGATCCACAAACATTGGGGCTGGGGAAAGAGATACCAAAACAGTCACGCTGGAAAAAATGATTCCTCGTTTAATGGTTTTTATATATCATGCAGGTGTATTCAATGATAAACTCATTTTAATAAGTAGTAAGGATGTAATTCGTATTGAAAGCGGGCGTCGTGAATCTCATGCTGTCAATTCAAAGGGAACATCAATATTGGATTTTAGATTGCTCACACAAAACTGTACAAGTACAGTAATAAATATAAAACAAAATATTTTTAATAATGCTGGTTGATAATTGCAAATTCTTGCATTGAAAACAGCGCCACTTGGTGGCAAATAATACTGTCATAATAAGGTTGTTAGTCTCCACAAAACAAAAATAAATAAATAACATAGAATCATAACGTAAAAACTTTGTAAAAACAAACTTTGTTTTTATTTCTATTAAATTAGTTATTGGCCTAATTATAGATGCTTTTACATCCCTAGCTTCATGGGTTTCATTTAAAAAAAAAAACTTTAATGACCACTCCCCGTTGATTAGCAATAATGATAATAATAACTAAACCATATGGAGGCTCTGGGCATTTTTGACCTTGTTGTTATGTTCTCAGCTCAATCCCAGGAAAAGCATAACAATGCCATTGCTGTTGAGTATGTGGTTGCAGAGTTGACTTCATCCATGTACAGGGTGTGGTTTTTGCTCAATTAAACTGGTCTTACAGTACATCTCTAAACATTCCAAACGGGACAAATGTCCAAAGGAGTCCTTTGTTTCGAGCATAATTACTTTTTTGCAGCACAGTAGGAATGCCCTATCCTTGCCAGTATTTAATTATAAAACTTTACTGGCTACCCTCTGAAAGATTTTCCCTGATCAGGTCATGCATTTTCCTACAAAGCTAAATAAAGCCGAGTTATTCCATTGTTGTCAAAAAATGATCACTGTTAACCGTGGATTTAAATACACAACCCTTCCATTGCTTCTGTCAATCTTCTGACAGAATGGGCGCGTAGCCACAGATGTTAACGCGTCACTCATCTTTCGTTAAATAACTCTCAGCTTCCGTGTGGTTTTTAATGAGTGGTCTGTAAAATTGACTTTTTACAAGGGTGACATGAAGTCGATGGAAAAATCAGTCATTTGAGTAACTACTGCACTTTTACACAGTTTTCTGCAACCTGACCAGTAAAACGTCAAACAGCGCTGGTTTGCGCCCTTATCTTATCAATGCAACTTAATTCCTTTAAAACTTTTGCTATTGGTCTTCGCCTGCTGGATGCTCAAATAAAAAAAATTCACAGTCAAAAAGTGCGTCTCGTTGATCTACACTGTTTATATATTATATATAATTAATATATTAACGTCTTAATTTGATTAATGCGAACGAAACTGTTGTTTACAATTTACCCCTTCAGGACATCTTGGCCGCCGCCTCTCCGCTTTGCCCTGTTAGCTCTGGGTTCTGTGTGTTTGTCAGCCTCGCTGTCTACCGTTGCGCTCTCTGTAGCCTTGATAGACAGCGATAAAACCGCCGCAAGACCCACAGCAAACTTCAGCAGTCTCCTGTGCCACATACTTCCGAGATTTTCTTTCAGCAGTGCGTTTTTCCACGTAAAGGAGTAACCTTTTAAATGCGTTTAAACTGAATTTCCTCTTCTCTAACCAAAAACTCCAAGCTCCCGGTCCGAGGGCAAAACTGCGAGAGAAGGGGAGAAAAATAAATCACTTTAATAAACCTACGAAGTAAAAGTTCAAGATGCTCAGTCCAAACTGTAGACAGATGGCACCGTGTTGTTTAACAATGCATATGATAAGAAGTAAATATTTTAATTGCGTTGGTGTAATAAGTATTTAACATATTGGTTTGATTATTTTTTAAATTGTGTAAATATTAGATCAATACATATAATAATACATAAAGCAACAGAACTGTACTGTACCTTCTCTCCAAAAGGAGAAAAAGCCTTCAACCCGCCCCAGAAAAATATGCAAATATTCTTTATTCAGCTGGCAAAATAGTAGGTCAATGTTTAACCAAAAAAATTTAATAACGAAAAACCCACCACTGCAAAAAAAAAAAAAAAAAAAGACGTCGAAAAGCACTATGTGAAGATTACCATCCTGTTTATTCCTCCAAACAAAACGCATCAAAGTGATAACGGCTTTCCACTTTTCACAACATTCAAAGCAGTTGGCACTTTTTTGCAGGGAGTGATGAGATTTCGACCTTCTTTTACGTTCCCCCTCCCTTTCCTCCCTCTCTCTCTCTCTCTCTCTCTAATAACCTTTTCTGTTGCTCTCGCGATACAGATAGCTGAATTCCACGCAAACTCGATGTAATGAAAACAACCGTTTTCATTCCACTAATGTGGGCTTTTATATATTTTAGGACCCTGCCGTGTCATATGCGTTTAGTAATTGTAAAATTACTGTTCGTATTTTCTCTGCTACACAGAACGCTTGTTAATATGTTGAATTTTGAAAGCCACACTTCAAATTCCAGTAAATGCGATGTCAAAACAAGCAATTATGAAATATGTCTCATTCAGTACAGAATCAACTTCACGATACAATACCCTTATGCGACTTGTAATGAATGGGTTTTATTTAGTCCCTATGAATTATACTGCAAATGTAAATATATATTATATATATATTTATTTATTATATATGTTTAATACTGTGTCAAACCCAACCCAATAGCATTACCAAAAAAGACATATTGCCAATATGAAGGGTATACAGCCCTTAGCAAGGCCAGAATGTGTACACTACATTTACAAAAAACACTACACCCAGAGCGACACTGTCATGGGCGTGGTCATAACACTACACTCATTTTTACTCTCACTTCTGGTTGCTGCGATGACTGGTTACGTCCCCATGCTACTAACAGACAGGCTACTCTGTGAGAGTTTAAAGCGAATGGCACATTAATCTCGTCCCAGTCATCACCGCAGAGGCCAATCTCAGTTCTAATGCAGATACGGACGGAGATGGGGCCTGATCCTAGACTCCATAGATGGCTCCATTACCAGTGTCTCAAATGGTCTTGTTGGAATATGTCTGCATGAAAATTGAAATTAACTGAAATCAGAAGTGGAAAATGCAATGATTATGGCCATAAACAACCTCAGCAGAAAACTCTATTAGTAAAAAAAATAAAAAACGCTTTTTTCCCCAAAGCGATTTACATACATTTATACAGCTGAATATTTCACTGAAGTAATTCAGGTTAAGTACCACGATCAAGGGCAGGGGAGGGAATTTCTGTCCTGTTCGTTATTTTTATGTACTTCTTACATTTTTTTGGATGGCCTCTGGTCATTCTAATCCTTATAATCTAATGAATATGTTCTTTAAAATGTGTCACAATAAACGATGTAATATAGGCTTGTATGTTTAGCACATACGGAGGAATGTTTTTAGGAGAGGGGGTCCGTTTGTGTAGAACAAGCGGGTATATTTAGATAAATGTTCATATCAATATGCTATAGGCTGTACAGACAACTTTTTATAGCTCAATGTATCTATCTTAAGAAGCTCTCCTTTTCAGAAATCTCTAATCATCGCTTCAGAGACAAATGTCAACGTACGCACAGTTAGCGTAACATATTGCGATAAAATAATTTGTTTGTTAAATGTTTGTTGTTTTTACAGGTCAATATTCATCTGGTGTTAGCGTCTTACTGAAATGCCAAATTTCCTCGAAATAGATGGTTACCTTGAAATATAGGCCATGGGCACCAAACTCAACTGCCACTGAAAATGTATTTATTTATTTATTTATTTATTTATTTATTTATTTATTTTGGTGTAAAAAATATTACCAAAATCCATGAAGTCTTCGTTCAGATATCGCGTTCACAAGTGAAACGGGAAGGGATTGGGAGCGTAACATAATATTTACACTATGTCAGTGTCACCAAATGTGTCAGTATTCCCAAAATATATCTTAGTACCAAATTTTGACAAATTCCATAAAACCATTTTTGAGAGACTGCACTGACAACAAAACCGTAGGTAGGCCTGTAGCTCCGTAGCTCAATCCTACATTCCCGCTAAACGCGTGGCGGAGGGTAATTCTTTTACGTCCCAGATCACAGCCACATTTTGGACTTTAGGAGTCTGATGTTGATACAGCATATCTGCTACAGCTACTGGACCGCAACAGAACTTTATAAATTATTATAACATTACGACTCAAAATTCCCATTAGCTGTTGTGAAATCGTGTTATGGACCTACTGTGTTGTTAACCATTCAGGCAATTTTGCCAAAAAGCCAGAACATTCTCCCACTGAGATGATTGGGGTCGGGGAGAAAAAATGAATAGGGTTTTCTAAAGCATGGAAATAATTTGTTTTGTGAACCACACCCAGCTCTTGTGGAATAATTCCTTGTTGAATGAGTCAAGTTCTTCCACGCAGGCTCTGTGTTTGAAGCTCCTGGGAAAGACTCAGGCTCACCCGCCAACCATCCCTCCAGCTGAGGGAAGTTGCTTGCATGTGCAGTGAAGCTTATGTTTCCCATCCCCCTTCAGCAAACTACAGGTGAGGAAAACTGGCCCTGAGGGGAAGAGACCACAGACCAGGGTCCCCCATGGATGTGTATCGTGTAGTATTATTATTTTTTGCCTTTGGATGTGGATCTTACAACCAAAGAGAAGTGCAATCAATTTGCCTTAGTTGCTGGAGTCAGGGGGCACAAAAGTTTTAAATATATCCACAGTTATCATAAGCCCTCATTGTGGTTTTGCTCTATGGGTGACATTAAGGAATTATAGGCAGAAACTTTTTTTTTAGATATTGCTGGCTTCACTGGTTTGCAGGATAATAAATGTAATAACTAGGCTTAAAGTTTAAAAAAAGTTTCAGAGCAAAATAATATTAATTTCCACAGAAGACTTATTTGACAGATCAATATAAAATTTGGTAAATAAATGCAAAGTGAGGTAGAACTGAGTAAGGTAGGACTGAGGTATTTTATGCACATATACTCAAATTGAATCGCTTACCATTAAGCGTTATTTTGAGGTAACATCGCTATTTATTTATGGCTTGGTCCAAAGAGAATATGTTCCAAATTTGGTGTCAGTTTGACTTGCGGTTCACTTTCAAAAATACAAAAATCCTCTCATAACTTGCCTGAAGGCGGATATGTGAGACTCCGTATGGTGACTCTAGGTCAAACTGTTCAGGAATTACAGTTGTTTAACTGCGCGCTACAACGCCACCGTGTGGCCGATTGGCACCACATTCTTATAGTCTCAGTTCAGGCATGCTTGACAAACCTACCAAGTTTGGTTAAATTTGCATGAACTATATACGTTTCATTTGCCTTCAAAGAACAGAAAAATAATTTAATCAGCAATAGTGATCCTACTGGCTCGATTGCAGACTTTTTTTTTTTTTGCTTTGAAACTTCTGAGTGTTTGCTGTAAAGTACGGGGCTATTTCTTGAGCTCCAAGTGAGTTTTTTAGTAGTATGAATAAAACAACAAAAACATCATATCCATTTAAGAATCTCTATTTTTGTGTAATATCAAAATAAATTTGTTGATCCCCATATCTCAGTGAATTCTGTTCTTAGCGATTTGAATTAATGCCCAACTACTTCAACCAGTAGCTTTACTTAAGCTCGCTCACTACCGGAGCTTTGCCCACTATCCGAGCTCACCTATTACTTGAGCTTACCCATTAACCGAGCTTGCCCACTACCCGAGCACGCCTATTATTCAAGCTCACCAGTTACCTGAGCTCGCCCGTTACCCGAGCTCGCCCACTACCCGAGCACGCCCACTACCCGAGCTCGCCCACTACCCGAGCTCGCCCGTTACCCGAGCTCACCCACTACCCGAGCTCGCCTATTACCTGAGCATACCCATTACTTGAGCTCACCAGTTACCTGAGATTTCCCATTAACCAAGCTCGCCCGTTACCCGAGCTCGCCCACTACCCAAACTCTCCCGTTACCCGAGCTCGCCCATTACCCGAGCACGCCCACTACCCAAACTCGCCCGTTATCCGAGCTCTCCCGTTACCCGAGCATGCCCACTGCCCGAGCTCATCAGTTACCCGGATTTGCCCAGTTTCATTATTGACTTTGGCCCTATCAGACTTTCTTAATTTCCTATGGATCCTATTGGCCGCCTTCCAGGACAAACTCCCAATGTCTTCTTGGGAGTTTTTAGAAGCACGCAGGGTAACGAGTTGCAACCTCTGAATTGTTCAATATCAAACGGCAATCTTGCAAGAAAAATATACATGGGTCACTGAAAAAACCTGGATGGAATTAGTACTGAATTGTATAATTACATTGAAATTATCACCTGAGGATAATTAAACTTATGACGCCTAACGGCAACAGAAGACCATACTTCGCATTGCTTTATAAGCACCTCCAATTGCATTCAAAACAAATAATACCAGCCTCTACATAGCCATATGTGCAGCAATCCTCTCTCAGAAGACCATTTAGAAGGATTAGCAGTGCAGTCTGAACTTAAAAACCAGTCCTTAAATAAAATGGAAAGGCATTATCCAGCCTTTCAGTTAACCTAAAAAAATAAATAGTTTTCGGCGTTGTGTGTTGGAGGAAAACTGAAAAGGAGCTGCAAGAAACGGTACAGGCACCCTGAAATCCGTCTTAATCCCCCGTCTGTCCACAGAATCACGAGAATGAGTCTGGTCTGAGTCGTAGGAGCCGTTTCCTTTTCGGCCATTCCCTGCTGCAGAAATTGGCCGGGTTCCTCCGGGCAGCCCCTCAGGGCTCCAGAGTTAGCATACGGGACTCTTCCTCTACCGTCATATCCTGGACTGTATTTTTCATATTAGGTACAGTTCTGGGGTTTCTCCCCCCCACATCTACATGGCTTGACCTCAGTGTGCAACTTCAGTGAGAGGTTAAGTTTCTCATGTCGGCCCCTTTTGCTCAATATCAGCATACATTTTTGAATTAAAGTTTTGAACTATGCAACATTTTAAAGGCATCTCATTAACTTCATAAAGTTCTCATTAATTTGTAAAACAGGCACCAGGGGAGACTTGCAGACATAGATATATAGATATATAGTTAAATAGCCTAAAGGGGAGCATGGCCAGTCTGAACGATAAACTGCAAACTGCTAACCACAGCACTCGTTGACAGGCTGACTGGAGGCAGAACCCATCCTTTCTTTCTCTGGATGGACCACGACCAAAACCAACCCTGGAAGATTCTACAACATGTGCTGCTGGTGTTTCCAACTGAGAGAGAGGAACAGGGGGAGAGAGAGAGGGAGAGAGAGAGAGAGAGAGAGAGAGAGAGAGAGAGACATGCACTGAGCTCAGCATGGAAGGAGAGGCGTTGTCACATAATCACTGAGCTCAGTCTCAGTCCTCACTGTGTGGATATGTTATGTATCCATCCACACTGCGCCAATTACCAACCCTTCACTTTTACTCTGAAAATGACAAAACAACGGCTCACCTGCAAATAGAAGGTTATTTCAGTGGCACTTAATGTAATATTTTCAAGATGAACGTTTCTTCTTCTTTTAAGGCAGTGGTTCTCAAAGCTGTCCAGAAGGACCACCTGCCCTGCTGGTTTTCGTTACAACAGAGCTCTGAATTATGCAATTGACCCACAATTGTCAATTGAGTCTTTGATTAAGCAATTGAGCGCTCGGTTGGAATTAAAAACCAGCAGGGCAGGTGGTCCTCCTGGACAGGTTTGAGAACCAATGACTTAAGACATTTGTTAAATCAACTTCATCCAACAGGAAAATCACTCTAGCCCAAGTGATGGTAATAAACCCATCACTTTAGTATAAAGACCCTCAATGAGCACATGTTCAACATACACGCAACAATTGCAGCTAATCAAATTAATGTTATCCCGTTAAAGGAGATTAATGCAAGTTGTGCATAGTGGACCGGTCGGTAAATGAGACAACAGACTAAAGCGTGATCATAATTAGCGACTGCATTCCTCTGAACACTTGGGTAATCCATTAAATTCACCTGGACACTTAGCATATTGAATAACACGACGAAGACGGCTATGCTTCCCAATGAGCATGTGAAATATCCGTCCATAGACAGGTCCTTGAATTCAGAAAAAAAAATTGGGTACCTATAGACGTAGATGGGCACCCAATATATAATTAGCAACATTAGGCCCATTTTTAGCAACAAAAATACATAGAAAAAATGTTCTTCGATTTCCTATCCTGCTGTTGGAAGACTACATTTTCATTTGGCTGTAAGAACTATTCATCTTTGTCAACCCGTCAGTGGTCCACAAGTTTACACTGTGAGAAGTTATCAGAACATCTGATTCGTTATACGAGTGTGCGTTTTCACATTTGACCATGTTAGGAATGGAAAACACTGTTCACAGTTTACCCAGAAGGAATTTCACTAGCCTATGGGAGGGCACTTGGTGCTGAGATACACCTCTCTGGAAACATAATAAGCCCCTCGCACTTATTTCGTTTTCTGTGTTACATTCATGACAAAAGCAGCTTTCAAAGAACGCCCCTAAAACAGTGATTAGCAAGACCCACCATTTCTGAGAGAACAGAGAAACTCTGTCGTGCTTAATGGCCACAGCCCGCTTAAATGTTTGCAGAAAATCCGAGATACATACTTCAGATCGCTCTCTCCTTGTTAGAAATCTGAGGGAAATGGAGCAGAGCCAGTCAGATTATAATAAAGACAGAGACATTCAAAGGAATGGTTGTGTTTTTTTTGTTTTTTTTCTTCCCTAAAGTTTACCTCAAGTAACATTTGAGTTTCTTTCCCACCCACTCCAGTGTCTGCTGCTTGCACAGGATCCAGGAATCCCCCACCCCCTTGTCTGGACTCTCAAGCGAGACGTTCCAAAACTCAGAGTAAAGAGCTCTGTCTGGATGTGTGTGTGTGTGTGTGTGTGTGTGTGTGTGTGTGTGTGTGTGTGTGTGTGTGTGTGTGTGTGTGTGTGTTTTTTT